>OZ022246.1:23081504-23136504 GCA_963978895.1 Erpobdella octoculata
TCGTAGGGGGCCCGCTTATACATAAAAAGGGCCTATAGGGCCTACTTAAACCTCAAAAGCTTCCACTTTACACTTATAAGAGCATTTTTGGGGCCTACGTCAATTTTTTGGGGGCCCAAAACTACATCAGGTAGTTCACTTAAGAGTTAGAGGAAAATTACCCCACCCCCCCCCCCAAATTGACGTCCCCGCCTAAACGACTGCCAGGACTGTCTCTAGTTAGTCTAGTTGTTGAAGTGGTTGCACACAGAGAAAAAAAATCTTCTAAACTACTGTAATAAATGTTTTTTTTTTTTTATCATCATCATCATCATCTTCATCGTCATCATCATCATCATCATCGTCGTCGTCGTCATCGTCATCATCATCATCATCATCATCATCATGTAGACGTCGTGTCGTTAGACGTCGTGTCGTTAGACGGACGCACAAAAAACCAGTTAAATGTTTTAAGTTAATAAATAGACCAAGCATAAATGGATATATAATATATAAGTTATTTACGTTTACTGTACTAATTTTAATGTCTGTTTATTCAACTACCTATTCACTCACTCGCCTCAATATTTCTATTTTACAGAATAGTTGATCCTTATACAATAAGTTACTATAATATAAGTGCTATAAAAAATATTTTTTGAGGACATTTTACGGTGCGTTTTGGTTTATTTGAATTGATTTGCACTAGATAGACTGTCATCATATATTGATCATTTGTTATAATAATAAACACTTCCTTAAGATTGCAAATGTATCCTTCTTTAGTTCAAGTTTTGTGTTCATCATCATCACCATGATCATCATCATCATCATCACCGTCGCCATCGCCATCGTCATCATCATCATCATCATCATCATCATCATCACCATCATCACCAGTGATGGTCCACCGCCACCACTTATCAGTAATCACTTCATGAAAAAAACTATGTATTCTGTCAGGTTTTTTTCTTTATTTTTAATTACTAACTGTAATATAGAAACTTCAGAAAGACAATAAAAAAAATTAGTGACCTATATATGAACCAATCACAAGCAGCAACAAAAAACAGATATAAATCATGCATCTGGCTTGAAAAAGTAATATAAAATTGGAATGTGTGCTTACTGAAGAAATTTCCAGCAGAAAAAGTGGAATTTACAATTGTAATAACCACAATTTTTATTTAAAATCAGGTTAAAAGTAAAAAATTCTAAATTTTAGCTTTCGTCTGATGAACTGGCCTAAATTAAATTTTGTTGTATATTTAAATTTTCATCGTCATTTCAATATGAAAATATTTATAGTTTATCATGAGTTTGAAGATTTCTATATGTCAGAATATTATCATACACTCTATCTCTACACTACACATATAAATATAACTTAAAATTTTAAATATGTCAAACAGACTAAAACATAAAAGTAATAAAAAATTATAGTAAACAGAAATACTAGGGACCTTTTCTCTTTCTTAATAAAAATTCATTACTCTTATATAACTATAACTATAACTAGTATTACTGTTTTAACTTTCAAAGTATTAAAAAGTAATTAGTAATTAGTAAAAAGAAGTAATAAAAAAGTAAAGTAAACCAGCAACAAGAACTTAGGTAAATGTGAATAATTCCTAAACAGAAAAGATCAATCTCATAGACACAAATATAAAACTTACACAACATTGTAAGAATTGTGCTTCGCTATTAATTAAACTTTATTAAACAAACCGACGAAATAAACAAAACAACTGCAAATTCGCCGTAGCAACCGCACGCGAATATACAAGCCGCCTGCACACATACAAGTTTACACGGAGAACTATGAAGGATAAATATTTAATAATTAGGTTGTAATTTTTTTTAATTATACAGAAATGAATAATATTGTTTTTCAAGTTGTAATATTTAGTTAAATTGGTCAGTAATTTTTTCATAAATATAAATAAACATAAAATTCTTAAAAGTTAATAACTCACCGGAGTAATATCAGGTAAGTTAAAAAAAAAGGTAAACTAGAGAAATCTATCAAAGGACAAATAACAAAAACTAGGTAATTTGCAGTGTTGATAACTACGATTTTAATTTCTATTAAGATAATTTTGAATCCATTTATACCCGTTGATAGAACCTTTGAAAAGGTTAATGTATTTTCCAACCAGTGATTAATTCGTTTCAGAAATAAATTTAGTTTCAGTTTCAGTTTAGTTTTGGCATTATGAATTATTATTACAGTTTCGTTTTAGTTTTGAATTTTTCAATAATTTTAATTTCAGTTTAGTTTTGAATCAGTAATTATCAGTAATTATTATTACCGTTTCGTTTTCGTTTTGAATTTTTCAATAATTTTAGTTTCAGTTTAGTTTTGCATCAGGAATTATTATTACCGTTTCGTTATAGTTTTGAATTTTTCAATAATTTTAATTTCAGTTTAGTTTTGCATCAGTAATTATTATTACCGTTTCGTTTTCGTTTTGAATTTATAATAGTTTTAGTTTTAATTTCAGTTTCGTTTGTAATCTCTCTATTTTGCAGTTGTAACTAAACACAAGTCAATTGAGAAACTGTTTATTCAATTTTAAAAAAACTCTCATTTCTAAGTTTTTTTTTGGTCTATGTCTCTTCCCTCCGCTCAAAAGGCCACATAATGAAAATATCCTCTCCACATATGCCTGGGAAGCAGGTGCTGCCAGTATGTCCAAAGCCAAGAGGGAAAGTTGCAGATATATAGACTGTCGAGCAATCCAAAACTGTATCACATCTTCTGCCAAGTCTTCCATATCCTAACTAACCTTTAGGTTTGTTGGATTTTTACCGGCCAGTTGAAAACCGCACTGGTTTATAGCACCATCGACGTTACTATCTTTTTTTGCTAGACAAACACTTTTATTCGTAGTGACATCATATTTAAAATAATTCCAAACTAAACTTTCGCTATTACGACCAGCAAACATTTTCGACAAACCAACGCCAGCTTTCGACATTTCTGACTCAATAAATAACAACAAACCAAAACACGAATACAATAGAAAAGGAATAAACAATTTCATAGCGACAAAGGCATGTTAAAAGGAAGTACCATAGAAGCGAAATTAATTTTTATTTTGTTTTTAATATTTTTTGTTTTTATTTCGTTTTAACAAATTATTTTTTATTTTTATTTCTATTTCGTTTCTAAAAAAAAAATAATTTTTATTTCTATTTCTATTTCGTTTCAAAAAAAAAATTAATTTTTATTTCTATTTCTATTTCGTTTCGAAAAAAAAAATAATTTTTATTTCTATTTCGTTCTAACTAACTAATTTTTATTTTTATTTCAGTTTCGTTTTGACTTTCTATTCTAGTTTTCGTTTCAGTTTTCGTTAACAAGAATTAATAATTATCGTTTTAATTTCTATTACCGTTAACGAAATAATCACTGTTTCCAACTTTCGTATTTCGAGTCATAAACAAACAGGTAAGCTTTATTAGGTCACGTGCAAAGATGACGCAGAGAAAGTTTAATTTAAGCCGACTGCTTGAATAAACCAGGATAAGTCCACTTCAACTTACTTCGTCATCTCGTGGTTGCTCATGTCGTCAGCTCAGCGTCATAGTAATAAGAAAATAGTCCTTCTCTTCTCTACAAGCATGTGTGAAACATTTTCGACAAATTTATTTTGTAAGAAACATGTATGTAACATCTCTAGACCACCAAGCTTTTGATGGATTTCATGGATATCTCGATTTTATTCTACACAATCTAGATTAGAAACAGCGAAACACTCTTGATATTTTTCGAGTGGTTTTTCCCGTAATACTGATATCATATTTATGAATGAACTTATGTAACAAACCACAATAGCTTAGTAATTCAACCATACTTATTAGGAGTTTTGGTATAACTGACATATTGGTTGTACTGTTTGAGGCCAATTTAAGGTTTTCTACCTAGATTGTGTATCCAGTTGTTATATGAAGATATCTATGATTGAGCTGTTCTATAATCTACAAGACATATTGGTAAACTTTCCACTCTCACCTCCCACGTATACAAGAGTAACGCGGTAGCTACATAGCAAAACGTTGTTGCAAAGAGTTGATTACTCCAGAATAAAAAACTTTTTTTAAAGTTTTATTCTGATAATTATGTGCGTGGGGCATTTATTTTACGTCTTTATAATTAAAAGTGCTGAACGCCACACTAATTTGTTATTTTAAAAAAGATGTGTTTTTATTTTAGTCTTTTACAAAAATATTAATGAAGTCAATTTGTCCTTTTTATGCTTTTAAAAACAATATAAGTGTTTAAAAACATTCCTGTTCTCCAGATTTTTTTTCAATATAATGTATACATAATACATAGACATAAAAATATATTGTATATAAACTCTCCCAAAAAATCAGCTTTAAACCCATCCACTCTGACACAGACATCTTATAACTTTTTCTTGAGCTTTGTATTCTTGTTCATTGACTTATACGTTTCACATTAAAGTACCATAACCATTGCTATTTATAGATCTATATGAACCACTGTTGAGTTTGCAATAATGACTAATTAATCCATAATGGATCGCTAAAACATGTTGGATAGAAGCAGGAATATACATACGGTTTTTCGGAAAAAGTAATAGAGTCATTGGTTTGAAAGCAGTTGACAAAATTTGTAATATGCAGTCACAAATATTTCTTTATACAAATAAAATTTATGCACATAATTAAAAACATCAACAATGACAGCCACCCAGTGCCGGTCAACATCACGTAAAAAAGTTACCTTGGCGGGTTATGAATAAAATTTAAGTAAACGTGTCATGACTACGATATGTGCTGTAATCATCATCTCGTTGTTAAAGTAATTTTAGAAGGCAGTCACACTAATAAAAAGTATTAACACGCTCGTACGTAAACCGTGAAAACCAAATAAGAATTATTTACATAAAACGAAACTTTTCACATGAAAATCATTTTATCTGGTCATCGACGGCGATGGAAAGTCCTCGTATCTCGGAGAGCTTCTGCTGAATGTTCTGCTTCAAGTCGATGGAATTATTAAACGACGTCTCGGAGTCGTCCAGCTGCTTGAAGAGGTTGGCGTACACCTCTTGTGATTCGTTGTAATACGATATCTGAGAATTTTAAATATGCATGTTTCTATCTGGTTAAACAGCTCTACTGCACGAGTTGAAATCGTTAAAAATAAAACAAATAAATTCATAAGACTATGCAAAGTCAAGTACACGAGACTACTACTGATACTACTGATTTTTCCAACTAAAGCCACAAATGGAAACAATTATTCAACAACGACTGCTGCGCAAGTAACCTGCGCTTTGATGAGAGCTTGCAAAGAAGGCTGAAAGTACGCTATGCGACCTTCGTAGAGCTTCGGAACTTCTACTAAGAGCTGAGAATTCTGACTGTCGTATTCGAGCTTGGCAGCTGCACACGCTTTCCGACTCTGTATCAAATTCAGTTGAAAAACAAACATCAAATTGGATGACTTAGGTAGGTCACTAAAAAAATTACAAAAAACAACAAGCAATTACATTTTCTAGTTTAACAGCATTTGGTCCAGTTCTTTCTCTCTTCAAATATTTTTCCACTTTTTCTTGACATTTAGTATACTCCTGTGAAGCCATAAAAATTTTGTTAAAAAGTAAGAACACATTCACATCATTACAAAATCATAAATTTGTAAACAATCAAAAACACGTCCATGTCTTTACAAGATCATAAATTTGTAAACAATCAAGAAAATATTCAAATCATTACAAAATCCGAAATATGTAAACTAACGACAATAAAAAAAATTGAACAATACCTGAAGACTTTGTTCTCTCTTCTTCACAGCATTTTGAACAGAAGGAAATATGGAAGAAAATCTAATGCAGAATTAAAAATCTGCATGATTACCATGATTTTTGAAAAAAAAAACAAAACATTTGGGTAAGTTACTTTCTCATAGGCTCCACAACAGCTTTATTAGAAATCGAATTCTGGACAAAAAAATTATAGGTTTAATTAAAAATTAAATAATTAAACAATGAGAAAAAAAATATGTAACACACTAATTCTTCCATCTGAATCTCTAAATGTTTAACAGACAAATTCCAGGCTTCCACAAGTCTTTTGAAAGATTCGTCATCTTTACTGAGTAGATTGCTGTGAAGGTTTTGAACTAGTTCTGTTTCGCACTTTGCTTGAGCTGCACAATGTATAAAAAAAAAGCAAAAATCATTTTCTGAGTTCCGTGTATAAACTACCACCACTGAGGCCCTCCATATCTATACTCTCTATATTTATAGAGTCATCAATTGATTGAATACAAACCTGATTGAGATTTGATGCATCTCTTCATACTTTCTTGGATTTTATTTGTGCTTTCTTGAAGGCTGAAAGACACAACATTTATTTCAACTATTTCCTCGTTGCATATAAAAAAGGAACGATGCAAAAGTATCATTTTCATTTACCTAGTATTCATTCAGCCATAACCTGCTACCTAGCAGGTTATGTTAACTGTTCTATATTACCACGTAAGAGACCAGCACAATGGTGCCATGCAAAAAACATTCGATAAATATTCACGGTGACTGATTAAATTGACTGATGTTTATGTGAAACCAAATCTTACATTTCAAGCTTCTTAACTTCCCTTTCAAATTCTCTTTCTGACTAGAAAAATTCAAAACAATAAATATCAAACAATGCATAATAATGTAAAAATTAAATGAGCTAACTAAAATCAGAAAAAAACTTACAGTCTTAGATATTGCAGTTTTTTTATTTCCTGGAAACTTGATGAACGGGTTGTTCCTAAAATATAAACAAGATTGAAGTAAACTTGTACGCATCAGATTAGATTAGATGATTATAGACTTAGACTTTAGAGTCGTTCTTGTCTTAGAGCTTAGAGTTAGAGTGATTAGACTCATTTGAGAAAGCATATTAAAAATAATTAAAGCACATAGTCAAACTAGTTTCGAAATCCTTGTTATAACCACTACCGTCAGATTATTAAATCATAAATAATATTGATCCTTTATCTATCATCTGATTCTGTGGTCAGTTCCAGAGATGAAAACTATTGAACGAAATGAAAAGCTTGTTTCTAAACTATTCAAGAACAAAATAATGAAATCCTGCAGAAAATAAAACATTTAAGAATTCTTAAAACTGAACAAACCTGAAAGTCATTATAATAATAAAAAACAATATCAAAAACACTACTGTGCTGCGGCAACAACAAACGCGTACAATACGCTTTCACTCTAAATATAGAACTCAGTTTACCTTTTAAAGTTAGAGATGTACAGTAAAAACAAGTAAATTAAAAACGAATTTTTAAAACACAATGCTTTTATATGTAATTAAAACACAAATTTTGCAATCATTTTTTTCTTATATTACTCTTCACAATTCCCTTGGCAAACTTCCAGAGTACCACATCATGTTAAATAAACAACTCAGCTAGCTTCCCATGAGACAAATTGTATTCAATTTGCGGTTTCTTGTAGACTGTTTAATTAAAATTAACTAAATTAATTGACTTATTGTAAAACTAATAATTGAATATTGCATTATCTTCTATTTTGAGCATGTATGCAAAATTTGAAAAAAATCTATCATCAGGAAGTGACTCAAAAATTGATTGCTAGATTTGAAACAGACAGACAGAGTAACAAACAGAGACGACGAGTTAATAAAAGCATTGTAGAAAAAACAGCTGACGTTATGAGCGGAGCGTTAAGAAATTCGAACGCGTTTTAGAAAAACAGATCTTATACTTTGACGCAAAATTTAAAATATTACTTATAGGAAATTTATAAAACAAATATTTGCAACAACAACAAAATTGTTTTTCCTGTTCTAAGTCGATTCTAGGAGAAAACATGACATGCTTAGTCTACTGAACTTTTAACGATTTACTGATTTGGTGCAAAAGGTTGACACAGAATTACGTATGATTCGCCAAACTTCAAACTTGCATTTGTGTCAATTCGGTCGATAAACTTAAAATGGAATCGCTACGCCTGTTCCAGATTACTAAGGTTAAGTAAAATATATGCTTATGCTCAACAGTTGGCGAAATTGCACATAGGTTGATTAGTTTGCATAAGAGTCGATATATACTCGTGCAGTGCAGATGTCGGTATTGTTGAACAGAATTTGGCATATTATAGCAGTACAGGTACTACCAACTGCTACAAAACTTAAGCATGTTTGCGTCTTTTCTTTCACTACCCACCCTCTTCCTGCTAAATACTCGTAGTCTATACTTCACGGTAAACGGCTTAAGCAGAACTGAAAACCACAAATCTGTACCCTTACCAAAAGCCACCAAAGAGGTTGGCAGTGAGCACCATCAAAGTCTTTTTCTACATCTGTTTCTGGAGCTTACAACAATAAAATTGATAAAGTTTGATTGTTTTATTTAGTTTTGAAAGCTTTTGATTTTTTACAATCCCATAGGCATAGACTTTTAAATGACAAAACCAATATAAAACAAAAACTAGTGGCTTTCTCGTGTACCTAGTTGAAGGCTATTTATGAACTATGAAGAAATGGCGTGGCTCCTGTTTTTGCTCTTCCGCTCTTCTGTCAATATTTATGGAACCGTTTTCTTTCTTTACTTACAACTTAGACTGCACTCGCTGCTTTCCAACAAACCCTGAAGGCACACTTATTACGTTGCTTTGTGGCGGTGCCCACTTGAACATCCGAAAAGGCGCTATACAAGTTGATTAATAGTTGTAAAAGTAACTTTTTGTAAACTAATTTGTAGAAAATTATTATACATTTCAACGTTTTACAGGAAGTAATTATAATATTTTTGTATGCGACATGACAAAAAAAAAATATTGAAAAATCCTCAACTAAAAAGTGCAATGTGAGTTTTTTATTTAATTAACTTCCGGAAAAAGATGATTTCTAAGATTTTTAAACCAGCAACCTGAAAAAGAATTTTCCCGGAGTTTTTAAGATAACCACCAGGACCAGCAGGCTCGGAGTAAAAATTTAATTGCAAAATTTTGCGGACAGACAGACAGACAAAAAAATGACTTAAGAAAAACGTTGTAATGTAATGAAATAATAGGTCAATATTACGATTCAGTACATATTCAATCAATGCACACTTGTTTGTAGTTTGTAGTAGCATAGAAGTTATTTTTCAGACTTTTTTGGTGCGACAACGTGGATTTTCGAATTAAAATTTAATTTGATAATTTTCTAATGAAATGAAAAACAAAAAATGAAATGAAACTGCGAATGAAACTGCGTATTTTCCATTCTGACGAATGAATTTGCGGCGAAGATGATTTCACAAGGAGGAGGGGGGGTGGTTGAGAGGATGTGAGCGGATGTGGGCGGATATTCATAATAAGCCCAATAAAAAAGTCATACTTCAGTCATTCAATAAATTTTTCCAGTTCTAATTGCAACTAATTGGAGTGACTCATGCTCAGCTGATTAGCCCACCTGAAGCAATCGAATCGACAACCACGCGTGATTTACCAGGTGTTCGTTAACAGCAGAAGCCAATCAAAAACATTTTTTGTTGCTCTTATTTATTAATCGGTAATAAATTATTGAAATCATTTATTTATGAAACAATTCAACGTTATTGAACACTGTCAAGAATTAGCAGTATTAAACACGGCAATAAAATAACTTACTTACTTACTTACTTACTTACTTAGATTAGAGGCGCAGTTATATTTTTTTTATCCGACGAGTATCCCCATTCATTAAGCAAATTTACTTTCATTGCGGGTGCAGGCAGGGAGGCAGCGAGTTTTTAGAATCCAATTATGGCACTTGAAGTAGTAGAGCAGCATCTCGTTAACGATGGGCGATAAATGACGACGCCATTGCTACGAACATCCAGCCATATAATAAACAGAACTCTCAGATGTAATTTCTTCTATGGAAAAGAAAAAAAGAAATTGCAAGTTGGTGAGGGAGTTAGAAGGGTGAAGGGGTTAGAGGGGTGAGGGAGGTGTGACGTCTGTGAATGTGGAAATAAAAATATGTTATATATATATATATATATATATATATATATATATATATATATATATATATATATATATATATATATATATATATATATATATATATATATTTGTTGCGAATAAACTGTGGAATTAATTTATCTTTGAGACACGCTCTAAGAAACACAACTCGCCATTTGGCAGAAACAACTTTTCGAGCCAAATTCTCGACCTTTCGGCACAAAACTCTCTGTTCGAGACTACAATTAGCCAAAAACTTTTCCATTAAACTTTTATTGTCAGACCGACGGACCGTTTCAGCTATGTCAGCCATCCTCAGGGTCAAAAGTAAAACGAGAAAAGTAAACAAACAGAAAGAACCGAAATTGTCAAAGAATTAGCACACTAACAAAAGAAAAAACGAAAAAACACTCTACCTATCAAATCAAAAGAATATAAAATTTATACTATTGGAAATAAATTTTTGCGTTTTCGCTGTGTTATATTAGAAGAGACAAGAATTTCCTCCGATACATTACAATGAGATTCGTCAGGAGCAGCCTCAACAGCCAAAGTATTTGTGTCAGAGGACGAGTCAGAAGTATCATCATTTATGTTGATATATATATATATATATATATATATATATATATATATATATATATATATATATATATATATATATATATATATATATATATATATATATATATATATATATATATATATATATATATATATATATATATATCTATATATATAAAAATGAATGTTTGTATGTTCATGTCCTTTATGCATTGCTACACCATTCATCCGATCGTAATGAAATTTTCACACAACCTTGAGAGTCAAGGGGAATCAAATATAGAGAAAATTTTTTTGAAATCCGTCACAAAATGAGCGGAGCGGAGCGGGTGAGCGAGCGGGAACTATATATATATGTATGTGCGTATGTATGTGTGTATTTATGTATGTATGTATGTATGTATGTATGTATGTATGTATGTATGTGTATGTGCATGTATGTGTGTCTGTGTGTTTATGTATGTACTAGCGGAGATACCCGGCGTTGCCCGGGTTTTTTAGAGGTTTTTCTAATGTTTGTCTCTTTCTCTCCCGTTTCCTTTCCCACCTGCTTTCCCACTCCTGTTCGCTTTCCCGTTTTCGGTCGTTTTCCCCGCTGCCGGTCGCTTTCCCGCTGCCGGTCGCTTTCCCGCTCCCGGTCGCTTTCCCGCTCCCGGTCGTTTTCCCGTTCCCGGTCGCTGTCCCGTTCCCGCTCACGTTTGCTTTTCCGTTCCCGCTCGCTGTCCGTTTCGGGTCGCTTTCCCGTTTCTATAATAGACAAACTATCCCACAAACATTCATATATATATATAGTCTTAGCAAATCTATTTAACGTTTTATAGGCTAACAGAAGTTATGAAAGAATGGAAAAGAGAAAATGAGCGTGAACGGGAACGGGAGAGCAACCGTGACCGGGAATGGGAGAGCAAGCATGACCGGGAACGGGAGATCAAGCGTGAGCGGGAACAGGAAAGCGACCGGGAACGGGAAAGCGACCGGGAACGGGAAAGCGACCGGGAACGGGAAAGCGACCGGGAACGCGGAAATCGACCGGGAACGCGGAAAGCGACTGGAATCAGGAGAGCAAGCCTGGAAGGAAACGCGAGCATGAGAGAAAATCGATAACAAAACTTCTGAGCGGGAAAGCGACCGGGAGCTGGAAAAAGACCGAGAGCGGAAAAGCGACCGGGAACGCGACGAAAACGGGAAAGTGGAGAAAGAAACGAGAGCGAGAGAGACAAACATTAGAAAAACCTCTAAAAACCCCGGGCAACGCCGGGTAACCCCGCTAGTATATATATAAATACACACAGTGCTTTGGAAGTTTAATTTTATATTTTGATATTTTAATTTTTAATGAAGCAGATAATACATTTTTTTTATTTTTGACGTGAGTTAACCTTTATTCTAGCAGAATATTTGAAAAAAAAATAATTTTGAAATTTTTATTTGAAAGCACTAAACTTTCGGCAATCTAAAAAAGGTTTTTGCTCAATAATTCAAAACTTTGTGACAGATTTCAAACCCGATGCGACATTTTCCCTCTATCCGATCTAACCTTAAGTTGTTCAAAATGCTTGACCCAACTTGTCAATAACCTTTTCTTAGAAATTAACGTTGCTATGAAGTCTTTTATAACTTCACAGCACTATTATGACTGGTAAAGTTGAGAAAATAGGTTCCAGATAGATCCGGATGACTAAGTATTAACTACCTACATATACACGACTTATGATAATGCATAATAATAGAGGAATGTGAAAAAAAGGTTAAGCAAAACGATAACCATTATTTTGTCGGATTTCAAAGTAAAACTCGTCTGCTCTCGCTCGCTCAAAGGTCTGGAATGCTGAAAAGTCGCGGCGTTCCTTTCTGCAAATTATTTTTCAACCATCGAAAGACGGGGTCACATCATGGGCATTCACACCGAGTTTCGAATTTTTTTACTTTCCCAGATATAATTTGTCGATTTATCTGTACCTAAAGAGTAATAGTAGTAGCTCTTTCGTCTGACACAAAACATTTAAACTAAATAATTAAGTAAATTAGTAAAATAAAAAATAAATAAATAGAGTAGAAATGAACAACATGAAATCTAACGTTATACGGCTTAGAAAAATATGAAAACATTACAAAACGAATACAGTCGTACAAATACAATTCATTTAATTGAATTTTCAATCAGTATTGTTGTGCACGTTAAAGAGAAAAAAAATTAAAATATTATTAGTAGGAAATACAAAAAAAAAATAATTTTGTTAGCTCAAACATCAATCACCGCATAGGAAATTGGCAAATTGGGAATGGAACTGGACGAAGTTTTGATTTCCAACGTGTTTGTATTCAACCGGCGTGAAGAAGCAAGTACTCGTGGAGAAAGGAGATAGCCATCATGACTCTTTGTTGTTATTATTATTATTATTATTATTATTATTATTTAAGGAAACGTCGGCGTGTATTGTAAAGATTTCTATAATAATATTAATAATAATAATAATAATAATAATAATAATAATAATAACAGTAATAATAATAATAATAACCGATGTGGAAGATATAAATAAACAGCGCTAAGATAATATTTTTAGTTCTAATGCAAAGTTTTATCAGTCGAATGAAACGTTGATATTTCTGCACGCATATTGATGGATGGCTTCGATGAGAAGGAGGTGAAGAGAAAATCTATGTGTGTGTGTGTGTGTGCTATAACATTATATATGTGTTATGTTATGTTATGTTATGTTATGTTATGTTATGTTATGTTATGTTATGTTATGTTATGTTATGTTATGTTATGTTATGTTATGTTATGTTATGTTATATGTTATGTTGTGTTGTGTTGTGTTGTGTTATGTTATGTTATGTTATGTTATGTTATGTTATGTTATGTTATGTTATGTTATATGTTATGTTGTGTTGTGTTGTGTTGTGTTGTGTTATGTTATGTTATGTTATGTTATGTTATGTTATGTTATGTTATGTTATGTTATGTTATGTTATGTTATGTTATGTTATGTTATGTTATGTTATGTTATGTTATGTTATGTTATGTTATGTTATGTTATGTTATGTTATGTTATGTTATGTTATGTTATGTTATGTTATGTTATGTTATGTTATGTTATGTTATGTTATGTTATGTTATGTTATGTTATGTTATGTTATGTTATGTTATGTTATGTTATGTTATGTTATGTTATGTTATGTTATGTTATGTTATGTTATGTTATGTTATGTTATGTTATGTTATGTTATGTTATGTTATGTTATGTTATGTTATGTTATGTTATGTTATGTTATGTTATGTTATGTTATGTTATGTTATGTTATGTTAAGTTACGTAGTTATGTTATGTGTTATATGTTTATCCAACAAAACCAATCAAAGAGATGACGAAAAGTAAAATGATTAGAAAAAAAATGTTTAGTTAAAATTATTTTATCTTAAGATCTAAATATCTATTTTAAATGCTTTTATTAACTCTCTTTGTCGGTTGTTTGTTATCTGTTGCCTGTTATCTGTTGTCTGATAAGCCGAAATATTTTATACAATTTTTAACCAGCTTCTTCAATTTAGCTGGCAGCTTAGAGGTCTGAAACTCGCAACATAAATTGTCAAATAATTATTCAATAAAATTAGATATTTTATTTAAATTTTTAAAATTTTTTTATTATTTACATGCTGCAAATTTAATCGCATTAAAATCATCAAATGCATATATATATATATATATATATATATATATATATATATATATATATATATATATATATATATATATATATATATATATATATATATATATATATATATATATATATATATATATATATATATATATATATATAGTTTAAAAATGTATTTTAACGGAAAAAAATCCTGCCACTATTAATGACGGAACGTTCTTGCCGGCAAGATGATGAAAACAAACGACGCTTCTGATTTGGAATGATTCAGCATCCTAAGTCAGAATTTACCCAGAACCGTTAGTCGTCAGTTAGAAGGTTTTTCCATTAAGAGAGTTTTTTTTGGGATTCTAGATGGGAACAATTATTTAATTGTGACCTCAACGTTCCGACCCAAATTACGTCAAAAGATTGCGACGTAAAAATTACATATATTGAGTGAAATGTGCTAACTCGAGCATCGTCAACCAATTATTCATTGTAAAGAAAACACCATCTAACGTAAATAATCCTGTTTACAGGGAAAGCAGGGAAGTATCTGAAGTATACGCAAACAAATGAATGCAGACGACTCGACTCGCTGACTTATGCCAAACAGTTCCTCCAGATTATTATTATATTATTATATTATTATTATTATTATTATTATTATTATTATTATTATTATTATTATTATTATTATTATTATTATTATTATTATTATTATTATTATTATTATTATTATTATTATTATTATTATTATTATTATTATTATTATTATTATTATTATTATTATTATTATTATTATTATTATTATTATTATTATTATTATTATTATTATTATTATTATTATTATTATTGTTATTGTTATTATTATTGTTATTGTTATTGTTATTGTTATTGTTATTGTTATTGTTATTGTTATTGTTATTATTATTATTATTATTATTATTATTATTATTATTATTATTATTATTATTATTATTATTATTATTATTATTATTATTATTATTATTATTATTATTATTATTATTATTATTATTATTATTATTATTATTATTATTATTATTATTATTATTATTATTATTATTATTATTATTATTATTATTATTATTATTATTATTATTATTATTATTATTATTATTATTATTATTATTATTATTATTATTATTATTATTATTATTATTATTATTATTATTATTATTATTATTATTATTATTATTATTATTATTATTATTATTATTATTATTATTATTATTATTATTATTATTATTATTATTATTATTATTATTATTATTATTATTATTATTATTATTATTATTATTATTATTATTATTATTAGTATTATTATTATTATTATTATGGTTTCAAACGCGGGTAGGGACACAAGTTGAAGCAACAGCAACACCAAAAAATGTGACAAGCCAGCCAGAGTCAGAGAACATCGGGTAAAATCTGCTAGATGAAGGACCGGCTGAGAACTCCACGTGTTTGATTTTGACACGAGCAGCTAAACTGGAAATATTTGATCATTTCTTGCGTGTGTGTGGTCTTTATTAACTGGAATAAAGGCGTACTGCTTGTCCAGGAAAGAAATGACAATCAACGTCCTGATTATTTGTTGGATACCTACATCTGTATTCTGTACGCCTGAGATTACTGAACTCAGTACAACTGACCACGGGTGAAGGTAACATGTAAGAATAGAATTTCAGGACGGTGTTTGTATGTTGTTGCTTGTACAAAAAGTTTTCATGGATTTTTTTGATCGAATTTGAAACAAAATACCAACACGACACGACACTAAAGACATCATAGCATGAATACACTGAAAAATCGCCAATGAACATTTTGATTCTTATTTTTCTATTTCAATATTGCAATAATTTTTTTTTAAATTTTATTTCCATTTCTTAAAATCAAATTATTTGTGTCAGCCATGTTAATTCGCTATTTTTCAGCTTTCACTCCAAGCACGCAGGTATTGGGGTAACTTAAAAAATAACAAGCTCTATGTCGCTGTAATACTATCTCTGATAATGTTAAATACAATTTTAGAATCATTAGAGCATCATACAGCTTATTATTTCTCTAAATAACTCCAATACCTCCTCAACTAAATTCGCTTGCATGGGGTAAAAGTTCAAAGATGGCGACGTTAGCTTGTCAAATATATAATTTTTTATATTTAAGAATAATTCAGAATTCGTTTGATAATGTGAAATAAAATTTTTAAATGAATATACAAAATTATATATTTGAATATTAAATAATATATATACATAATCTTTAATATATAATTATATGTTAATATACAAATATGGGTATATCAGATAAAAGAATAATTGAGCAAACAAATGTATGAATTAAATAATCAAAAATAAAAATAAACAAACAAACAAATAAATAAATAAAGGAGGTAAGTATTCTCTGCCAGCAGTTGGTATAAATGGAGCGAGAGACGAGGGAGAGGAAATTTTTGTACGCCAACTCCAGTTCTTGCGTCTACGTTATACAGGATTCTCCATCTTCATCTTCATCTTCATCTCCATCTCCATCTTCTTCTTCTTCGCTGTGCGGAATTTCTCGTCTTTGAACTTTTTTTTATGTTTATTTTTAATTTCTGAAAGTAATTGTTTATAATTATGCCGCAATTAGATAAGTTGGAATTATAAATAAAATAAAAAATAGCGAGACGAATAATTGTGATTTATTTGAACAATGCCGGCAAAAGAGTTTTTTTTTATAAACAGTCGAAATACATATGAGAAGATACTCATATAACTCATAAACACAGTCGTATTGCTTTACATTCCTTCATCTATCTCCGTTTCGTTTCATCCGTGAAGATCTAAAGCCGTCTCAAGAAGAGCCAAGGAAATATCTAATTTTCCAGAAGCTATCGGATATCCGAGAAGAACGGTATATTAATCAAATAAATCAATAAATAAATATCTACTGCAAATGCTCACCTTAGCAAGAAACTTGCTCAAAAAGACAAGAGACAGTCAACAAGTGAAATGCTTAACAGTTTGCTTCTGGACTGACTTCATGAACAGTCCGTCAGTCATGTATGGCCTCTTCCTGCCAACACCGCTCAAGCTTACTTACAGTCCCGATCGGGTTATTTTACTGGGGACCGAATCTGGTATGATCAAGTGAGACTAGTTTAATTTAATTTTTTTTATTGAAAATCGCTTATTTTGTGCTATTCTGTTTAAATTATTTTTATAACGCAAACACATCACACACGCTAGACACACACACACACACATCTGCATGGGCCGAATTTTCGCGGCCCGGCCCATTTTATTGATCAAAATTTCAGGCTCGATCTGTTTTTAAAGATTTAAAATCCCTGTACTTGGCAGAAAATCTCGGTCCGACCCGTTTGAAAACCCTAAAAATCACGGCCCGGTCCTGCCCGTGCAGTACTCTAACACACGCACACGCACACACAAACACATAATACATATACACACAAACATAAACATATAAATATACAGTAGCGGATCTAAGGGGAACCTGGGGAGCCATGCCCCAGTGAATTTCATAATTTATTTTTTTCTGAGGTGCTAAGAAAAATTTATAACGATATTAGAATGATAAATGCCGTTGAGAAACAGTCAAATTTCTAAAAGTTAACTTTGAAGAAAATGTTTTCACTCGACCAAATTAAAAAAAAAATTGATTTATTTTTTTAGAGAAATCAAAAAGTTTTCCGCACCCGGTTCCCGTTTTCCACCCTGGTTTGTGGGTCTAAGATCAATTTTTGCTTCTCCCGACACCTTTAACCTTTCGCCCTTTTTGTTCCCCCTGCCGGTTTTGTCCCCATCCCCGACGTTTTTTGGCCCCCCGCCAAAGCGGTCTAGATCTGCCACTGTTATATGTATTTATATGTAAATATGTGTTAGTGTGTGTGTGTGAGTATGTGTATGTGTGTTCGTGTCTGTGTGCATGTGTGGTTTTCATTAAGGCACAATAAGGACTTAAAAATGAATTTACGACCATGATAAAAACTTAATCCTTTGGCAAGAAGATGTTTTTAAGAAAAAAAAAATTGTGTGAAGAATAAAATAAAAACAGTTTGCCGGTTTTCTTGAGTTGCAATTAAGGGAGGAAGAAAGGAAAAAAAGGGAGAGAGAGAGAAGGAGAGAGAGAAAGGGAGAGAGAGAAAGAGGGAAAGGGAGGGAAAAAGAGAGAAAGAGAGGGAGAGAGAAAGAAAGAGAATGAAAGAGACAGAGTCAGAAAGAGATCACGGATGCCAATAGAACCGACACAGACTAATGAACACCCCAGCAAGCAGATCTTCTTAATGAAACACGATTTTTTTTCTCTCGAACGCTGCAAGTTCTGCGAAGCCAGTCAATATTAGCCGCGTTTGATTGGCTCGGCCGTCTGCTTAGCTGAATTTAATGAAAAAAAATCGCCTCAAAGTTATTCGAGATTCTGTCTGAATGTGAAAAGTAATCGAACGAATGTGAGCGAAATGTCCTGTCACAATGCCACAATTTCGAGAGGCTTAACGTCGGTCGAAAAAGCTAATTTATAATATTAGAATTTAGAGTGTCTTTTAATATTTTTTAAATTAAAATGCATAATATTAAAATTTAAACTCAATTATAAAACGAAGCAAAATTTTATTTTTATTAGAAAATAACGATTATTAGTATAAATATAATAATTACATTATTAAAGTTATATTAAAAGCAATAATAATAATAATATTGAAAGTTATTACTATGATTGTTATTATTATTATTATTGTTGTCGTTATAGAATGTCAAGGTTGCATAAGCATAATCAGGGCAGCAGCATCGAACACGTGATGACATCATCATCACCAATTTGGATGGTTTAACAGCTAACTAATATATTTATTCAAGTGATTTGACAGTTGAAATTTATTCGTTTTTATTGTCATTTACATCTAACGGGGTGTTGTCGGGAAAGAGTCTTGAAAATTTTGCAGAAATAATTTCCGAGAGAGTGGGAAAAAAGAGAAAGAGGAAAAGAGAGAAAAAAAGAAAAAGAGAGAGAAAGAGAGAGAAAGAGAAAGAGAGAGAAAGAGAGAGAGAGAGAGAGAGAGAGAGAGAGAGAGAGAGAGAGAGAGAGAGAGAGAGAGAGAGAGAGAGAGAGATAGGGAGGGAGATACGGAAAGCAAAAAAGAAACTCATATAATTTAATTATGTCAAAAGCTTAGTTTAAAAGGCACAAATTGATTTCTGCCGCCTTTCTAAGAAATTTTCATTTAAATCAAATTCTTTTTCTTTTCATTTTAAGCACGACATTTTTTCATTTCTTTCAACTTTCTACTCGATTTTAAGCAAATTGGAATTGTTTAAGTTCACGTCATTAGGAGGCGTTGAAAAGTGATTTCAATAAATAAATAAATAAATAAATAAATAAAAATAAATAAAATAAATGATAAGCTGGAAAATAGTGCTTTTCCATGTCCAGAATCCCCGAAATGGTTGTAAACGAATTTGTGTCACCCTCACACCAAAACAGTTTTGTTAAGATTTCATCTTCACTTGCGAACTTTTGTTTCTTTTTTCTGTATGCGAGACACGTGCGTGGTGTTTATTAGTCTAACGAGGAATGAAATGGAAATATAACGCATCTCCTATGATTCCCCTCCAGCCATTAAAACTGATTCTTCACTCGAGTTCAATCAGACTTGATGAGATTTTTATCTTTGACTTTTGATATCACAACGTTGTGATGTAATTCTTGTTTTAAGTGCATCAATCCACCAATCCATCCATTCGTCAATCCATCCATCCGTCCGTCCGTCCGTCCGTCCGTCCGTCCGTCCATCCATCCATCCATCCATCCATCCATCCATCCATCCATCCATCCATCCATCCATCCATCCATCCATCCATCCATCCATCCATCCATCCATCCATCCATCCATCCATCCATCCATCCATCCATCCATCCATCCATCCATCCATCCATCCATCCATCCATCCATCCATCCATCCATCCATCCATCCATCCATCCATCCATCCATCCATCCATCCATCCATCCATCCATCCATCCATCCATCCATCCATCCATCCATCCATCCATCCATCCATCCATCCATCCATCCATCCATCCATCCATCCATCCATCCATCCATCCATCCATCCATCCATCCATCCATCCATCCATCCATCCATCCATCCATCCATCCATCCATCCATCCATCCATCCATCCATCCATCCATCCATCCATCCATCCATCCATCCATCCATCCATCCATCCATCCATCCATCCATCCATCCATCCATCCATCCATCCATCCATCCATCCATCCATCCATCCATCCATCCATCCATCCATCCATCCATCCATCCATCCATCCATCCATCCATCCATCCATCCATCCATCCATCCATCCATCCATCCATCCATCCATCCATCCATCCATCCATCCATCCATCCATCCATCCATCCATCCATCCATCCATCCATCCATCCATCCATCCATCCATCCATCCATCCATCCATCCATCCATCCATCCATCCATCCATCCATCCATCCATCCATCCATCCATCCATCCATCCATCCATCCATCCATCCATCCATCCATCCATCCATCCATCCATCCATCCATCCATCCATCCATCCATCCATCCATCCATCCATCCATCCATCCATCCATCCATCCATCCATCCATCCATCCATCCATCCATCCATCCATCCATCCATCCATCCATCCATCCATCCATCCATCCATCCATCCATCCATCCATCCATCCATCCATCCATCCATCCATCCATCCATCCATCCATCCATCCATCCATCCATCCATCCATCCATCCATCCATCCATCCATCCATCCATCCATCCAATTATTATTTAAAAAAACTTTTATTTAGGGTAAAATCTTTGTTTGCGTGTGTGTGTGTGTGTGAAGTAAAAACGAGTTTTTCAACACAAACTTTGATTTAAAATACACTCGATTTAGAAATACGAAAGATGTTCAAATTAAGTTTTTTTCTTTTTTTTCTTTTTTTCAATTGAATCGTGTATTGTCATCCAATATAAAGTTATGTTGAAAGTTTCAGCTTCACAGCTATTTAAAAAGCTGATTAAATTTTACTTGCAAGATTTGCGTACAGAGAAAACCACATACACACACATACACAAACAGAGATTTTAACCTAAATATAAGTTTGTAAATAAATAAAAAAAAATAAAAAAACTTAATTTGAACATCTTTTTTATTTCTAAGTCGAGTGTATTTGAAATCAAAGTTTGTGTTGAAAAACTCGTTTGTTCTTTTACTTGTTTAGATGTAATCAATATGTAATACTTACTGATTCATAACACCAAAACAAACCACACATTGGTATATATATATATATATATATATATATATATATATATATATATATATATATATATATATATATATATATATATAATTTTACACTCCAGCCAGATTTTGGTTTCCACCGTCGACGATATGGAATTATTCCACGAAGAAGTTATGGGACTTCCGATTTTACTGCGAGTCTGGGTTCAGTACACGAGGAATGAATACATCGGCGCATCGCACGAGGGACCGGATTTTGAAAGCAAGTCGCTATTTTTCCAAACAGAATTTTAAATTTCTTTCTCCTTGTGATGTCGGACGTGTCTGAGTTTTCCATTTCCATGCATCACGAAAAATGTTCACCCTCGAAGTTTTTGAATAATTGCTAAAAATAATTTATTCGTAATTTATTTTATATTTATATATATAATAACTTTTTCATAATACGTAGTTTCCTTTATAATTTTTTTTTATAATGAACTGTTATATTTTTATACAATTTATTTCAAAGATGACATGGCTCTCTTGGTAGACACCTCCCACCCGATGATATATCCAGAATTCCAGAGAGGTATTGAGTGGGCCAAGAAATCAATCCAATCAAAGCAGAAGTTCTGTCTTCAAGTGAGTCACCCTCATCAAATTACCAATCACTATGGCGATGCCTCGAAGGAAATAAAAGATATTCAATTTTAAAAACCTTTTTTTTCTTCTTTTTCGTTAGCATGAAAGCACAAATTGGACTAGCCGTAAGAAAAACACATCTGCTGTAGAAATGATTTTGCTTGTTTTACTCTTCGTCCTCTTCTTTTTTTTTCTTTTTCTTCTTCTTCTTTTTCTCCTTTTTCTTCTTCTTCTTATTCCTCTTCTTTTTCATTTTCTTTTTCTTCTTCTTCTTTTTCTCCTTTTTCTTCTTCTTCTTATTCTTCTTCTTCTTATTCTTCTTCTTCTTCTTCTTCTTCTTCTTCTTCTTCTTCTTCTTCTTCTTCTTCTTCTTCTTCTTCTTCTTCTTCTTCTTCTTCTTCTTCATTTTCTTCATCTTCTTCTTCTTCTTCTTCTTCTTCTTCTTCTTCTTCTTCTTCTTCTTCTTCTTCTTCTTCTTCTTCTTCTTCTTCTTCTTCTTCTTCTTCTTCTTCTTCTTCTTCTTCTTCTTCTTCTTCTTCTTCTTCTTCTTCTTCTTCTTCTTTTTCTTCTTCTTCTTCTTCTTCTTCTTCTTCTTCTTCTTCTTCTTCTTCTTCTTCTTCTTCTTCTTCTTCTTCTTCTTCTTCTTCTTCTTCTTCTTCTTCTTCTTCTTCTTCTTCTTCTTCTTCTTCTTCTTCTTCTTCTTCTTCTTCTTCGTCTTCTTCTTCCTAATTTTCTTCTTCTTCATCCTCTTTTCGTTCTTTTTCGCCACATTCTTCAGCACCACACAAAACACATTCTGCGAGGAATTCCGAGAAATCTTTCAGTTCTCCGTAAATCAAAACCAACTATAAAACGCTCGGTCGCAAATTACTACGCATCCGATTGACAACAGCAGATGGCCGAAATTGCGTAACATTGAAAGTTCATATCTCCTCCTACCAAAAATAAAAAATAAAAAAACAATTTATCTCTCTCTTACCCTAATCTCCCCTTTTTTTTAGAAATACGACGCACCCGGTCTTAAAAATATCAATGATAAAGCTCTCTCTCTCTCGTTCTCGTTGCGTGAGGTTGCATTGGTCATCTCCAGCAAGCAGATCAATGCGACCACCAATCGATCCTCACCGGGTACTGGGCACGACGTACGTACTGAAAAGTAGAACTGCCTGATGACATTCACATCCACATCCCTTCCCTCTCTCCCTTCCTTCCCACACGCCTCGGGAAACATCTCCCAGCATCCTGCTTACAATTAGTTTTTTTTTCGCAAACAACTCGTCGTTTGTTTTATTTCTGGCGAAGTATAAATTGTCGTTCGTACGATAAATAATAATTAAGAAAAAAATAAGAAGTTTCTGCTGATTTTAGTTTCACACAAACCGGAATTTTAAAAATAAAAACAAAATCCGAAAAAAGTATTTTTTTCTTCATATGTGTTTCACGTTTTTTTTCCAGTTCGATTTTGGTCCTTCCATAGAGAGGTGGCTGGCCAGTAACTATCCACAAGGATGCTACCACGTTTCAGCGTTCAAGAACCACCACGCCCGCCTTTACATAACGAATTTTGAGAAGCCGAAGCACTGCTTTGATTGCAATACTCTGTGGTGCACGCTATTCGGAGTCTGTTGGCTCATATCGGCTCCCTGCTACAAGGTATTTCCCATTTATTTATAAAATATCCATTAAAAGAAACACAGTAACTACGATTTCTACATGATTTTTAGAAAATTCGAATAAAGTTCTCTTTTTTTTACAGCATTTTCAACTCCTATTTTTTTATCACAGGTTTACCGAAAATTACACTGTAAAGAATGTTTTTTATCACAGGTTTACCGAAGATTACACTGTAAAGATTGTTTTTTTTTTATCACAGGTTTACCGAAGATTACACTGTAAAGATCTCGTGATAAAATTCACCGTCCCGGTTGTCCGCAGGACTGTACTCCCGAACGGAACGAGCATCGAAGTATCGAAGTAACAAGCATCCATCCGCGAGGTTCAGGAAAAAATAGGAACAGCTGTACAAGCCGCTGCCAACCATGTTTCCAAGCATTAATGGCCGTTTTATGCACGGACTCGGTCGTAAGCTGGTCGTTTCGAAAAGCAATTTATAAACACTATAAGCGAAAATGAAAGAATGTTCAAGGAACACCCGAGTCTCTCAATTGAGAGACTTCTCGATGACCCTTGTCTTGTCGCCGTTTTTTGCCATTGATATCACTTCTAGGCAGACGACACTTTATCACAATCACGTGCTTGTTATCATTATATCATTCGTTATCATGTTCAGAGCATAATAATAATAATAATAATAATAATAATAATAATAATAATAATAATAATAATAATAATAATAATAATAATAATAATAATAATAATAATAATAATAATAATAATAATAATAATAATAATAATAATAATAATAATAATAATAATAATAATAATAATAATAATAATAATAATAATAATAATAATAATAATAATAATAATAATAATAATAATAATAATAATAATAATAATAATAATAATAATAATAATAATAATAATAATAATAATAATAATAATAATAATAATAATAATAGTAGTAATAATAATAATAATAATAATAATAATAATAATAATAATAATAATAATAATAATAAATTAGTCAGCGTACCAAAATGAAATCCGTCTTGTGAGAAGCGTGATTTTTATATTTTTGACTCGTATATACATAATCATATTCATCCTCTCTTGTATATTAATGTTGGTTTTCATTCGGACAAGATATCCGTCGTAAATTTTGTATCTAAAAACCTTTTTTTTGACCATTCGACAAATTTGTGATGCAAATGCGCGCGATATTTTTGTGGCCAAAAATTTTGACAAAATTGAAAATAGAACCGAGATATGGTTTGTTTTGGTTTCTTTGTTCAGCATCCGGCGGAAGCAGGCCCCATTTCTCTCTTCCTCATTCTCCACAATAACACGACTATCATTATCAGCACCACTATCATTATCAGCAACGCTATCATTATCAGCATCGCTATCATTATCAGCATCATTATCATTATCAGCATCACTATCATTATCAGCATCGCTATCATTATCAGCATCACTATCATTATCAGCATCGCTATAATTATCAGCATCACTATCATTATCAGCATCGCTATCATTATCAGCATCACTATCATTATCAGCATTACTGTCATTATCAGCATCACTATCATTATCAGCATCGCTATCATTATCAGCATCACTATCATTATCAGCATTGCTATCATTATCAGCATCACTATCATTACATATTACATATCCATTAGCTGGTGGAGCGTTCTAATCACAAGTCTGCCATGTAATGGGTAGCATCAACAATTACATGAGTGCGTTTTAACGATTACAATAGTGTTATCGAACACCTTCTACACACGTATCGTACAGGCAGATATAGTAACACTAACACAATAATACAAGTCCACATTTACAATCCTACAATTAAAGTAAATAAACATTTACTGTAGACTGTAACAGAAGTCGACTACTCGCTTCGCTACAGTACAAAGTACTGAAAGTACCAATTAATTCGCGTTCGATAAAAATTTACAGATGAAAAGCTCCAAATTTTTTTCGCCGAAACCAAAACTCGTCCATTCGTTGATTTCACGCTGTAACGAATACATTCAAGAAGTTTTTTTTCCATTCTACAGAATGTAGAAAACCTCTTTAAAGTATTTGTGTCAGCTTGTAGAAAGTATAATGGAAATGGTTATAGAGCTAATCTATTTTGCAGTGACACACATAAACGTTTTAGTTTGTATATTAAACTACGTTTTATGGCTGTATTAATGAATGTACATATACTTATAAACAATAAATGAACAAAACAAAAACAAATAAATAAAAATAAATTTGAGAATTTATTTGAGAATGTAGACTTTGAGGTTGATGTCGCTCAACTTAAAACCTGTCCATTGTGATCAACCAACTGCCAACCCACCACCACGACGACGACGACGACGATGATGATGATGATGATGATGATGATGATGATGATGATGATGATGATGATGATGATGATGATGATGATGATGATGACGATGATGATGATGATGATATGAGTGAAATAGAACAAAATCCGCACAGCTGCTATAACAAAAGATTCGGCAAAGGGCAAAAGTTTTTTTTTCTATTTTTAAATTTATGCATTAATTTAAAAAAAAATATATATTTAACCTTTCAAACCAATCATAAGTTTATTTTTGTGGTAAAGCATTATTTGTTTCCTAACGATCTGAAGAGTGTATACAAGAAAGTGATGATCTAACTCTGCGCAGAAGTACGACATTAAAAACGCAGTTATATTCTAAAAATAGCACATCGCTCACTATCTATGAATAGGGATGGACGGTGAAATAAATAATAACATCACATTCTGTCGTTCAAGACAACTAATCACATTTCATGAATAAAAACACATTTTAGAACTTCAAGGAAAGATTTAATAACTTGACCATTCAGACATATTTTCCTGCTTTCTCCATGAATGAAACCCATTTTGAGTCGGCGTGAACCGAATTCAATTGAATCCAATAATATTACGTTTTTTTTTCTTCACGTTCCTTTTCAGCTGCACTATTGACACGATTTACTCACGAAGCATACTGTAAAATTGAATAAAGATGATATGCCTAGAAAATTCTTTCAATAAAAAATTGCGTGGTTTTCCTAATCAGGGATGTGCTTGTACTACCGTTGAAAATATTAGACAAATTTACCATTTCCGGAGGGAAGTAAGTAAAACTAAATGCGAAAAAATTCAGAATTTGTTTATTTTTATTCATGTGTAACTTAAATATAAAGTTTTATGGGAATTTAATAGTTTGAAATTCCATTTTAAAAAACCCCTCGCAGCTTCCTCATTTATTTTATCGATTTTTTTGTCTCGAATGTTTCCGGTTGATAATTTTGCTCAATCGAATCCTTAAGGTTGCAATCCGTCTTAATAATGAACTTCACTTAATGCGCGCCTTAAGCCTAACCCGACCTCTATTACTGCGCTGGTACAGTGCCGCAACCAAAGAATACTTCATCAGATACGGACACATTAAAATGTATTGCAGAAGAAAACGGCATTGAGCAAAAGCTTTAAAAAATATTTATTCAGAGAAATAAGTTTAAACCGGATCTAACAATCAGCTTCAGGCTGTCTGACAATTAACCAGATCACGTTGAGGAGGAAGAATCACAGAAAGACGTGAGAGAAACTGGATTTACTACTCGAGTCATCATTTAGACAAACATTGGATTTATAGAATTCCATGGTTCATTCAAAAATAGAAACATTCGTACAGCGCATGTTGTGTAATTATATAAGCTAGTTTTTGTTGTCAACCGAAGTTGTGTGGATGAAAATAAATTACTAAACGAATAAATAAATAATTAAGTAATTATATCAATGTTTTTTATTTTAAATAAAAAAATTTATTTGGTTCATTTGGTTTGAAAGTTTTGTTTTTGCTCGGATGATTCGATTAAAAAATAAATTGCGTTGTCTATTATCTGTTGACAGGCTAATGGAAACTTCAAAGATCTAAGCAGAACATAGTGAAAATGACATTGCGAACTTGAAGTAGATATTCTGGTCAAGAATTTTCTGAACAAAAAGCTTTTTGTATAAAGCACAAGTTTTCATCTTCAAAATATTTTTGATGTTTTTTATCAACAAAAAAATTGAGATGTCACGAAGATGTCAGTCTAGTTTTTAAAAGCCAAAAATATTTAACATTTTGTTAATTTAAAACATAGAAAAAACAGTTGCAGGAAAAAAATGAACAATTAGTTTTTAGAATTTAGTAAAAAAATTTGAATAATTAAAAAATTTTGTTTAAAGTTCTCAATATGGCAATTTTTAATGCTAGTATTAAAACGATTTTCTTAAATTGATAAAAAAATAGTGAAAATTCAAAAATTCAACAGAATTAAACCAAGATAAAGTTCAATCCTAAACACTTCTAGACGCTCAATTTGATGATTTTGAACCGAGTATAAACGTCTACTAGGTCATGAAGAAATGCTTCTATGAAATTCAAAAAAATTCATCAACAGAAGCCTAGGTGTAGCAGCACAAGTTCCAAATATCCTGTGGTCACGAAACTGATCATATTAACTGACAAAAATTTTAAGATTCTGAAATTTCAAAGGCTGTTCGTTATACTTCTTTTTTTGATTTAATAACGAAGGGGGACAAAAACCAGATTTTGTTTCAACATATATTTCAACCTTATCAAATGTTAAGCCAAGATAAAGTTCAACCCTAAACACTTCTAGACGCTCAATTTGATGATTTCGAACCGAGTATAAACGTCTACTAGGTCATGAAGAAATGCTTCTATGAAATTCAAAAAAATTCATCAACAGAAGCCTAGGTGTAGCAGCACAAGTTCCAAATATCCTGTGGTCACGAAACTGATCATATTAACTGACAAAAATTTTAAGATTCTGAAATTTCAAAGGCTGTTCGTTATACTTCTTTTTTTGATTTAATAACGAAGGGGGACAAAAACCAGATTTTGTGTCAACATATATTTCAACATTATCAAATGTTGTGTCAACAAATATTTCAACATTATTAAATGTTGCGTTCTCTAATACTTCAACATTATCAAATGTTGCGTTAACAAATATTTAAACATTATTAAATGTTGTGTCAACAAATATTTCAACCTTATTAAATGTTTTGTCAACAAATATTTCAACACTATCGAATGTTTATCTTGCACTCTGCAATCCATTTTTGTTTCATTATTTTCCTCTCGTTTGCTTTTCACGCTCTTTCGCGATGCGATGTTAGTCTTCGTTCGTCGTTTATATCCGCGAAATCAAAAGCTAACATCGGAGGATGAAATGAGATTTCAAGAAAAAATTTCGTTTCAAGAAATAATTAGAAAAAAAACCAGACAAATTGCCAAACTTTTTTTTTCATAAAATAACAGGCAGGCCTGGATTTCCCTAACATGACCTACCCATACTTTCCCCGCTGCAAGGAGCAGGGGCCTTCACCAACACACAGCACAGTAGCCTCCATCTGAGTAAATCCGTGCTTGATAACAGCCATAAAAAAAACAATATTTCTACAGTTTAAACAATAAAACAATCTCGCTAGTGAAAAAAGATTAAAAAATTCTAATTTCGTTGTTGTTTATGCTGTAGTAGGTAGAGAAAATATTTTTCCCTTTTCTTTCGTTCCGACAATAGCGACGAATTTTATGAAAATGCTAATTTTCACTTCATCAACAAATCCAACAATAATAACAATAAAAACAACAGGAACTCTTTATGGAATGAACGAATGAGTGTTAGCCAATTTTTAAAGATGGCGTTAATCCACTAACTGACCTCAAGGGCAAGGCCAAAGCAGAAGAAATCTTTTAACATTAAAATTGCATAAAACTTAAAACGCTTATAAAATTTTATTGAAAAATGTGTTTATCTGTTAGATGAAAACAAAGTTGAATTTTAGGTGATTATTCGGAGAGAAAATCGTTGCATTGAAGAAAAGTTTGTAGAACTCTTTAGTTTCGATTTCTGTCTGGAATAAGAATAAAAGCTGTTAGATTTATGTTTTTTATCCAGATTTGAGATGTTTGCCGAAAACAAATAAAAAAGACGACAAATTATTTTTTCAGGTTTGTACGTCTTTATTCTAAATAAAAAATCTAAATTAACAAGTAGAAATAATATATTCCAAATTTTATGTTTTAAATAAAATTTTTATGTCTAAAACAAAATTTTAAAAATCAAATAAAGTATTTAAAAAAATTGAGTTAACTGTCATTGTTTGCGAGTTTTTTAATTTGTTAAGAATTTGTTTAATTCGACTGAACTGAACTCGGGCTGTTTAGTTCAGTTTAGTTTAGTTTAGTTCAGTTCAATCTATTCCAATTTGGTATAAATATTCCTAACACACAAAATTTCTTAAACATTTAAAAGCACTTTTTAATTCTACAAAAATCATTGGTGGTTCAGGTCCCCGTCATTGAAATAAATAATTGTAAAAGTTTTGTTTAAAAAATTTTTTTATTAAAATTATTTCAATTTCAATATATTTGAATTTATTTTCAAATGCAAATGCTGCTGTCTGAATTTCATATATCAAATTTCTTCTGGGATTTAACGTGTTAACCGTGCATCCCAAGCGAATGAAATATTGTTTTGGCTTTTTTCTGGATTATTCGGGTTCCTCCGCGTCACAGTATTAAAATATATTGCAAAATGCGTCGGTAATAAAAACACTACTGCTACTGCTGCTGCTGTTGCTGTTGCTGCTGCCGCCGTCACCACCACCACCACCACTCCCACCACCACCACCACCACCACCACCACCACCACCACCACCACCACCACCACAACAACAACAACAACAACAACAACAACAACAACAACAACAACAACAACAACAACAACAACAACAACAACAACAACAACAACAACAACAACAACAACAACAACAACAACAACAACAACAACAACAACAACAACAACAACAACAACAACAACTACTACTACTACTACTACTACTACTACTACTACTACTACTACTACTACTACTACTACTACTACTACTACTACTACTACTACTACTACTACTACTACTACTACTACTACTACTACTACTACTACTACTACTACTACTACTACTACTACTACTACTACTACTACTACTACTACTACTACTACTACTACTACTACTACTACTACTACTACTACTACTACTACTACTACTACTACTACTACTACTACTACTACTACTACTACTACTACTGCTACTACTACTACTACTACTACTACTACTACTACTACTACTTCTGCTGCTACTGGTGCTACTGCTTCAGCTACTGCTACTGCTACTGTTACTGTTACTATTACTGTTACTGCTACTGTTACTGTTACTGCTACTGTTACTGTTACTGTTACTGTTACCGTTACTGTTACTGTTACTGTTACGGTTAATGTTACTGTTGCTGTTACTATTATTGTTACTGTTACTGTTACTGATGTGTAAATGACTAAAGAGTCATGTAAATGACTAATGAGTTATGTAAATGACATGCGTAATGTAATGGAATATAATGACATGTGTGATGTAATAGCTAATATGCAACATGAACAACCGATATGCTGCTAGTTGATGTAAACAGGATGTCGCTTTCAAAAATTGCCATCCATCTCTCCATCCAGCAAATTAGAAACATCACAACAATAACTGGCTCGTATTTACAACAAAATAAAACATAAAAAAAAATAATCTTCGCTAAATTCGCCAACTAACAAGCCGCTTAGCGAATTTTTTTTTATTGTTATCGACGATTTTTTTCTCTCTCCGAAGCCGCATAGTAGGGATGAACCGGTGTTCTAGCGTGTTTGCATCCTCAGCGTACTGCTGTAGCGCTGCTGGCCAGCTGAACATGAATGTCAGACGGTCTTTGGACATTCACATCACAACAAGAACTTCTTTTTTCTTCTCTGCAATTGTAAAAGATTTACTTTATTCGAGTTTACTAATATTTTAAAATAATAATAATAATCATCGTCTCGTCGGCAGTTTTGCATTTTCACCGTCTCCTCATCGTGTTTCCAGTGCGATAGGTTTTATTTGATTATTCGACTGTAACCCGGGCGATGGTTGAACGCTCTACTGGATGGGGGAAGTCGCATCACGAGGTTGTGATTAGGTAGGAGTGGAATCCGAATCAATATTATCGACAATACTGGTACTTCTGCATTTGGAAGTAAATAGCATCCGTATAGAGTGATCGGTTTACTGCAGCTATGTTGTCAAAAATATGCTTTCTTTTTTTACTCTTCACTACAGGTTGTTATTAGAGTTTTTAATAAATTTAATTATATTCTATTTAATTTGTTTTCCGTGTTTTACTAACGTAAATGCGTTTTTAGATTGAAAAAAAATTATTTTTTAAGTTCCAACCCGTGAGCATTCGATGACCATACACGTGGACCCGACGGTTCTTTTGGAGGGAGAGACCATCGTGGCCGAATGCGACGTAACCAGCAAAATCGGTGAAAAATTGTTGATCGTCTGGTACAGAAAGAGTCCGCAGGGGGTAACAACGGAGATTGCCACAAATATCCACATCAATGACCCTTTCAGTGGATCTCGTAGATATGTAGCCAGTCACAAAACTTCCAAGTCGGACACAAATGAGCGAATACAATTTTTTCTTGAAATCAAAGGTTGGCGTTTTTGGTTTAAATTTTTACTAATTTAGAACTAAATTTATTAAATTTTATTCTATTAAAACATGTTTTATTAAAAAAATTTAAACTAAAGGTATTTTAACTATTTTAGTAGCAGATACATGTGAAGATATATCTTGACATTAAAATATTTCTAATGCATAAGTTTTTTTTAATTCTTACAGAAGCTGAAATTTCTGACTCTGGTGAACTGGGATGTAAAATACCAAACATCGCTAATGTATCGAAAACCGTCTCAGTCGTTAGTAAGTCAACTACAACTTTCAACATGCAATGAAGTTCGTTTGATTTGATTGCTAAGAGTTATTCAAAGACGTTTGAGGCTTTTTTTTTACATGCCACACCTGCAGCAAAGGCCATATATATATATATATATATATATATATATATATATATATATATATATATATATATGTATATGTATATATATATATATATGTATATGTATATATATATATGTATATATATGTATATGTATATATATGTATATATATATATGTATATATATATATATATATATATATATATATATGTAAAAGAACATGTCCTGACTGACTGACTGATAATCAACGCCGAGCTAAAACGCCTCATCCTAGGAACCTGAAATTTGGAACTTATATTACTTTTATGGCGTAAGCACCCACTAAAAAGGGGTTTTTGAAGATTTTGTTCCTGAGAGAATGAAACAGAAAAACAAACTTTTTTCTACAACATTGCATATCTCGAAAACCAAAAATGAGAATGTTTTGAAATTTGGTATCTAGATTCTTCTTAAAAAATAAAAAGATACCTGTTTCACCATTTTTGAAAATTTGATTTCCAGGACCTCAAATGTGGACTCCTGTTTACCATAAACTCTTACAATAGTCTACCTAGTTCGCCAATATTCTGTCTATCATGGCTTTTAACTATAGTCTACCTTGTAACCTCGTATATTCATCTAACCATTGAATTGCGCAATTTTTTACCTTTTTACTTTAGTTTTTATGGCCGATGGTCTTTGCTGTGAGTGAAACTGAGGAAAAAATAAACAGCAACTAAATAACAATAATATACATACAGCAAATTAAATAAACAACACCAAAACTCAAAACGGTTCGGACAGTCGAATGCAAATTTGGTAATCCCACACACACACACACACACACACAGGTCCAATCTCCTCGATCTACCTCAAGTACACGGACACGACAAGCTCCAACTTGTACGCCAACGGGGAGGTGGCCGTTTTCAACGAGGGCGACGTCATCAGCATCACCTGCAAGATCAACGGCTCTTACCCCCAGCCGAACATTAGCATCACGTCTGGTCCGGACGACCTCACCGGCCTCTTCGACGTCACTCATCGTCTCGTCACTGCGGCACCGCCAAGGAATTCTTTTTATTACGAATCGGAGGCTACGGCCAAGGGAAAGGGCCTGATCGTCTCGTATAGGATGAACAATAAGAGCCTTACATGTAGGGCAGCATACCCGGACGATCTCTATCCGCCAAGATCAACTAGCATTATCACTAAATTGAATAAATGTTGGTGAATCAGTTTAATTACAATTTCGGCAAACTTTTAATAGTTTTATTTTACAACTTGTTTATATTGTATTAGACCTTCCTCAATTCAATTGTCCAAAAGAGTTGTCTGCAGTGAAGTACGAAGACAACTTTGTGATTTCATGTCCAATCCATTCCAATCCAGCTGTTGACCGTGGTTCAATCCGATGGACGAAGCTATCAATATTCAATGAAACTCTTCCAGCCAATCATTCCGTAGGAAATTATCACGTGGCTCTTCTGGTACGTTAAAACACACGATATTTATGTTTGTTCCGTTTTCAGCCAATCGTACTTTGTGAAATAACGAAGTAATTGCGTGTGCAATTGTCGTATGAAATATTTCACCGACAAATGATAACAATTCTCTTAAAGTTTATTTTTAATTATTCAAGGTTCTTTAAGTTACCTGCAAAACGTTTAAATAATGTTTAAAAATTTATATATTTGTAAATATATCACCTGGAAGTTTAAATGTCGTTCGAAACTTTCCTGCTTTAACAGGAAATAATAAAAATAATTGGGCTTCGATAAAACCAAAAAGTAAACATTGAAATAAGATTGTAGAGCAATGATAGCCAAGTTTGAAAATTTTTAGCCGAATTTATAAAGAAAAACAAGTAAAGGAAAAAACAAGTTTTTTTAACACAAACTTTGATTTCAAATACACTCGATGTGTGTCTGTGTGTCTGTGTGTATGTATACAAAAGATGTTCAAATTACGTTTTTTTTAATTGAATCATGTATTGTCATCCAATATAAAGATATGCTGAATGTTTCAGCTTCCTAGCTAGTCAAAAAGCTAGTTAAATTTCACTTGCAAGATTTGCGTACAGAGAAAACCACACACACACACACATACACACACACAAACAGAGATTGTAACCTAAATAAAAAATTTTAATAAACAATGATGTAAAGACTCAGAGTTTGTTTATATATGAATTAATTTTCTCTCAATAATTCTTAAACTATAAATTAATGTTTACTATTAAAGTCGTTTTCATCTTCTGAATATGAAATATTTTCGTTCACAAACATTCCATATTCCGTTATTCTGTTGGCTTCTTCCACCTTTTTGTCGACAATTTATCATTCGTCTGTCTATTTAGATATCTAAAACATGACAATGTGACTAGATGAAATATGAACATCAATTCATCAACTAGAGGAAAAATGAACGTCAATTCACCAACAAGATGACAGATGATTATCAATTCACCAACTAGATGAAAGATGAACATCAATAATTCACCAACTAGATGAAAGATGAACATCAATAATTCACCAACTAGATAAAAGATGAACATCAATTCACCAACTAGATGAAAGATGAACATCAATTCACCAACTAGATCAACGTCAATTCACTAACTGGATGAAAGATGAACGTCAATTCACCAACTGCGAATGCGAGTTAATGCCGGTGACTCGCTTCCAACGTTTAACATGTCTGTAAACACGCAAATCCGTTCCAAAACGATATTCAGTGTTTCAAACTAGTTTTCGCATGAAGTTCGTCCAAGAGGACAACCAGAATTTCATTGCTATAAAATACTAAAAAAATAGGAAACCACAAAAAGTTTCAGTTTAAATAAAAAAAATTATGCTTACATAATTAATGTGTACTATACAAGCGGAACAAATAATCCTCCAGTTGTGAGAGTCCGTATGGCAACGGGATCAAAACACCTGTAGATGTTATTGAGGTATCTTCCCTTCAGAAGAAACTGCCGACTAATTAGAGTGTTTTCATAATTCAAAGAGCTTATAGTGCGAGTGCAGTGAGAAGAAATTCAAAAGTGATCTTTTGACATCGACGCCAACCATTTACCAGCATGGCTGGGCAGCATAGCAGCTGTCTATCATTGGAGCATTTTAGTAATTTTTTTCTTTTTGAGCACCTTTTTTTTGGAGTAACGTTTAGTAGTTTTTAAGAAGCGACCTTTTTTACCCGCTTAGCACAAAATTAAAACGCGACCACTTATCAACCTCTTCAACTAAGAAAGCACCAGAATTTTTTTATAGCTCTGGGGCAGTCCGGGGTAAGACAAGGGTGGTTTTATTTGGTCGGTTGAGTTCAAATTAATAAAAATAATGTGTGCACTTTGTTGCTCTGGAAACAAATAAAAGTGGATTCATGAAATTCCATGTTTGCGAAACTAAAAAAAAAGTATCTATGAATAAAACTTATGAGTTGTTTGATCAATCAATGCCGAGCAAACAAGAACCTGCACAAAACTTCGGAAACTGTCAGATGGCACTTTCGTTCTTTTTCTTCAAACTACTAACTAAACCACTCAGAAACATCTTAAATAAGGCTTCCAAGATTAATTCCAATTTTTAAGGCTACGCTTAAAACTCCACTGAGTGCAAGCGAACTCAATAGACATGGTAGTCAGCGTTGACACGCTTCTGCTACACGGCAGACAAAATATGAAACGCAAATCATGGCCTAGAAGTTTAAATGACATTATGCCACTTAAGAAGATATATATATATATATATATATATATATATATATCAAATAAATAAATAAATAAAATAAATAAACAACAAATCAGCTGCGCATTCGCAAAGCTTTAAATAAGCTGTTCGTTTTTTAGCTTATTTGACTCGATGTTTCTAGTCCTGTGGTTGATCTTCTCTCGAAGGATAGCTGGTCGGTAAGACAGATCCAGCAGCTGAACGAGGACATCGTTCTACCAGCAGAATGTATATATTGAGATTAAGAAAGATTTCAGAAGAAGTTGTTTTTTCCTTTAAAAAAATACAATTTAGTTGGAAAGGAATTATCTTAGCGAGAAGAGAATTACCAGTTAAGAAAAAAACCATTATAGGGGAAAAACCATGAGTAATAATACCATTTAATGGTAAGTAAACTATTAGTGGAAAAATAACCATTAGTGAGAAGAGAATCATTAATGGAAAAAAAATTATAATTATAAGAAAGGAGACCATATTCAAGCTGGGAAGAAAACAATTAATGAAAAAAAGCTATTGTCATTCTCTTTCGTGGCTTTGATGATTGATGACGAGAAACTAAACCGCCCTGCTTAGTGAAACATTGGCAAAAATAGTTGTTTGGTTCCTTAGCGACCAGTTTCTACTATGTTTGCTTACACTGAATTTAAATGTTGTAAACAAATTTTGCAAGAGTGCTCAGGATAACAACGTATTTTTTAAAATAATCATTTATAAGTTTTGAAAAAAAATCAAACAGTTTTTGTATGAAATTTTTTTTCTATAAATAAAACATTTATTCAATTAAAATTTTATTCCATTTCTGAAATAAAATTTTTGAAATAATTAGTGAACATTCGTTGAAACGCAATTCCAGCAAAACGAAGACAAAACGGCTGCAACTCTGATCCTGACGATCGACCGGATGTACCCTCAGACGTTCAGAGAGTATTTCTTCCAGGCGTCGAACCAACTGGGCCGGTCGTCGCATCGAGTGATTGTCACTCAAAGAAGTAAGCTTCTATAATTTGGTATGTATCAAGAATGATTTATGCGAATATTTATTATTGAATATTAAATAAAAAATTAAATTTTTAAATCTTTCAGGAAAAGCGTTTTTTGCCGGAAAAGCGTCAGCATTTGAAGGAATTCACACCTTAGTCATTTTACTTGTTTCTGTTGTTTTTCTGCTATGACCATAGATGTGAAAATGTATCGTTTAGATATCTATGGCCAAGACTGCCAGACAATTTAGGGTAAAAATATCTTGATATAACTCCTGGATCAACAACCTACTCCAGCAGCTTTATCACTTGTTACATCATGATTATAAATAAATTGATGTAACAATCTACAAAAGCATCAGTAGTTATACCATTCTTATAAAAATGTTGATGTAACTATGACGTTGTTGGCTGAATTGTCTAGGCCTACTCGAGTAGATTGTGGATCCAGTTAGTTTTATCAAAATATTTTTGATTTACGGTTAAAAGAAATTTACACACAAACAAACCTTTTTCTTCACTTTTTTCATTTTTTCCCCAAATCATTTCAAGCGATTTTTTAGTAGCAAGCGCTCAAGAAGAAAATCAGGTCAACACATCGGTTGGGTTTCTTGTTTCTTAATCTCTGAGACCATTCTGTCTGTTTGTCTGTTTCTTTATAACTCCCTAAAAAAATTTTAGAATCAGATAAAAAAAAATACAACTTTAAAATTAAAAAATTTAATAAATTATCGTTTAATTTGTGCTTTATCGTTCGTTTGTAACTTGAAGTCGTGAAAATCTGTAACGTAGCGCAATAATAATTATGTTAATAATGAACACGCTTTATAGCCTCGATTGCTGTTTTGAACAGGCTTTCTCAGTCACTCGTTTCTATATTGTTATTCGTTAGGACTTGAATGTAAAAAAAAATTGTTTGTAGTTCTATTATACCCCTACTCGGGTCTTGTTTCGTTAGTTTTGCTTTTTTTCAAATGAAATTAAAATTATTACAAGGTATAGAGCTTAAAAATTGATAAAAAAAAACTTGATTCAATGAGTTGCTTGTTATTGAAAGTTCTTCATTTAAGCGGCTTGTTCTTTCATCTTTTTTTTAACCTGAAAATAAGATTTTAATAAATAAATAAATAAATATTAAAGCCACAATATAATTAAAAACAACATCTGAAATAAAAAAAACTTATATTTCGCACAACATTTTTTTATTAACTTATTCGCTTAATTATTTGAATGGATTTTGTTTCTTTATTTTAATAATTTTTAATTTTCAGTATTTATAAATTATTTTTTTTTACAAATAATTTCCTCCACACAACTATCAAACAAGGTATATACTATAAAATACTTAACTATTTTTAGAATCGTGAGTTTTCCGGAACCTATGGCTGCGAGGACCAGTTTAAGGTTTGAATAGACGTGAAATAATGTTTAAATGCAGATATCAATGGAAAACTAAAGTGAAATTGCAACTAGGGATGATGTATCTAGTTTTTCAAATTTTTTTAAAAGTAACTTTGCTGTTTAATAATTCAATTCAAATTGGCCAATAAAATGATTTTTGTAGTTAAGTTTTCTCAAAACACACTAAGACTATTTAAAAATAGAAACAGCAATAACCCCGATGTGATCTGGTGGGAGCGATACACGTATAATGATTTTCCAGGACTCCCATTCGCAGTTAACCGAGGTGGTTCGGTATAGCCATTGTTTCAATCGTACAAGCACATCGAAGAAGTCGTAGTAGATTTTCCTCGTGCATACAATGATGTCATCATTAACGAGATACCACCTAACTCTCCATCATCAATGAGATATCACCTAACTAAAAATAGAGAAGACTTCGGCTTTTCATGAACAACCTAAGTCTGCTTTACTTTCAGAGAGGGAATATCTTGAGATGGTGCATGGATGTTGGTTATTATTTTGAGAAGACGGGTTCAGATCTCTCGATCCGTTTTGTCTCGAGACTCGAGTTTCAATTTCTCTGACCTTCGAGTTTATGTACATTTCTGCGTTCAACTTGAGCGTTTGAGCCGAAACACGAAAATGCACATAAACCGCCCGGCCCTCGTGGGATTAAAAATAAACAAACATACAAATGAACAAACAAACAAACTTACAAACAAACAAAACAAACAAGCCAACAAATTATTAAAACATTAAAAGAATAAATGAACAAAGTTTCCATGTTTCCAGATGCCAATGAGAAAATAATCAATATCTTGGCGTTACGATTGTTTTCTTCCCCACTAGAATAACTTTCCACTAGAACAACTCTCTAATAGAACAACTCCCCAATAGAACAACTCCCCAACAGAACAACTCCCCAATAGAACAACTCCCCAATAGAACAACTCCCCACTAGAACTCCTCCCTACTACAATAACTTTCCATTGGAAAGACTCTTCCAACTGAGATAATTTTTCACCCGTCTTGAATATTGCACCACCTCTAAAACAGTAACAATAGGGCGACAGCAAAGATTTCTTCAATTTCTCAGGCTTGTACAAAATACATGTTGCACAGAATTCTTTTTAAATTGAAGGCATCGTACGATCGGTTCAATTCGGTTCAGTGCACTTGAATCATCTCAGAGAAATCGAAGTTGGAATACATTAGACATGTAAGTAAGTAAGTAAGTAAGTACTTGTAATAATTCAGCAGCTACTTGAAATAATCCAATAATAAAATAATGAAAAATGTATAAAAAAAATAACGTAATTAGATTATTAAAAATAAAATAATACTCAAATTTAAATAGAATCAAACACAAACAAATTGAAACGCTGAAACGAATAGTTGACCCAAAAAAAAATATAAAAATCCTAAAAATCTAGAAATAAAAAAAAACCTTAAAACACACTCAAGAAAAAAGTGTGCAAGAAACCGGGAAAAGAGATAGAGAGAAAGAAAAAAAGGAGAAGAAAGCAGGAAGGAAAGGGAGGAAGGAAAGCAGGTAGAAAATAAAGTGGAAGTAAACTTCGTGAGAAGGTAACATTCGATGATGCGAATCAAAGGTGGAAGCTTGTCTGGACAGGTGCGCGCAGGAAGTTGCATTGTCGACGGAATAGCATCCAGCCCGACGTGCGTTTATTCAGCCATTCACACAACTCATCCAATAACTGATTAATGTCTCCATAAATTCACTCATTCATCGATCCACTTTTTTCATTCATCTAGCTGCCCGTCCGCCCGTCCGTCCGTCCGTCTCTCCATTATTCCATCCGTCCGTCTGTCCGTCCATCGCTTCATTGTTCCATCCGTCCGCCCATCTCTTTTTTCATTCATCCATCCCTCTCTCCCTTTTTCTATTTATTTATTTATTTATTTATCAGTTTATTGAACAACGAAACTTAGAAATCTTTAGTAAGTCGAGTAGCACCGTGATTTATGTATGTCAGTTATATATAGCTGCTTAGAAATACCGGTTTTATGATTTCGCGCTCATTCATGTCACCGAAGACAAAATTTGTCTTAAAGCTATTTAAAGGGGAAAAGTTATAAAATGACTGAAAAACTATTTCATTTCAAATTTTTTTTTATAAAAAAATACTCAAAAAAATATTTATTAAATGCAAATATATTTGAAATACAATTAAACCCAGAAAATAGCTTCCATCAACCTACAGCACACAGCTCAGCACAAGCACTGCCAGCGTTAAACAAATTTCATCGCGAAGAACTCGGCGTCTAAAAGTTCTCCCAGAGAAAGAGACTTGTACGACAATAATATAAACAAATAAATATTGCCTTGAACAAATAAAATCACAAAATTAAACTTACGATGTTTCCAGGCAAGAAGATTTTCCTCTTTCCGAACAGCAGAGACGGCGATGTGAGCACTCGACGTTGATATTTACATGGCAACAACCATAAATAGGCTTCCACATACATCCAATATATTGACCAAAGCTCACCTATTCACTCACCTGTACTACACTCTCTCCCTCTCTACCTGTTTACCTGTCGTCGCGTGCTAGCGTGCTTCCTCCTCCTCCTGGCTCGCATTGTATCCATTCTCAGCAGCTGTCGCGTTTTAGCCAATTACTTATTTATTCCATATCGATGCCAGGGCTCTGCTCGCTCATGTGTGACGCCACAAGAAGACATTCTAATTCAACGTACACGTACATGTACGTGTGAAGGTCTGTACTGGAGTGCGTGTGTAAGTCTGTACTGGAGTGCGTGTACGTCGTTTTCGTAACACTTCCTTACGAACGCACCCACGCAAAAATCGCGTTCTCTTCAATGCATTTGTTTTACAATTCGTTCGCCGATATCATCAACTGTAATTTTGGCTGTAATTTTCCAATGTTACAGCGTTATTATATCTTATTTATTTACGTTTTATGTTTACCATGCAATGTTTTGTTTTACAGAAGTGTAGTCCACGTATACAGCGAAATAGGTTATAGCGAAGTAGCACGCTACAGCATACTGAATTCGCTATAACCGACTTTGTTATAATCGGAATTCTCAGTAGCCGATTTTGGTTTGAGTAGAAGGAATTTTATTTTTTACGTTACACTTTTTGGTTTTTTTTTATTCATATAGGACTTTTTTATGGTCTCTTAGAAGAATTTCCGTGCAACCGAAGAAAAACAAGAATATCCCTGTCGCGATGTATTCTAGCTTGTCTTAGCGAAATGTTTATCACTAAAAAATATTAAAATATATACCACTGTAAAGATTTAAATCTAGAGCTGTTTGTAAAAGTATGTAAAACACGTAAAGTCAGTAAGTGTTGATGTACAATTTTACAATTCAACAATTTCTTATAAATGTAGAGATTTCTTTTGTTTTAAATGTTTTGTGACATGATACGCTTCACGGCAGCCATTTTCTTTTTAACTTCGTATATCTGTAAGCATATTTTTTAAATTTAAAAAAAAATAGTTTTCAACAACAAAAAATTCAATTAATTTTTTTTTATATTAACTTGCTGCTCTTTAGCTCTGAGAATTTCCTCTTTGTCCTCGCTGGAGCTGAAAAAAAGAACAAAATTTCTAAAATATATCGTGGTGTTTTGTAAAAAAAATACCCATCATTTAATTTAAATTTTTTAATCTATTAAGAAAAGCGTTTAGAAGGGCATGCCAACCTCTGTCGCTTTATTTGTCTGCTTCTGTACACTTCGTAGTGCGTTTCTCTTGTAGTCTCGACCAGATCGTACATGTGAGAGCTTCATTTGAAAGATGTACACACATAAATAATTGATTACATTCATTAATTATGCTAATTAAACACTTTAAATCCATAAACAGTCATCATCATCATCAAGTGCAATTGACCAGGTATATGAATATAGTTAAGACCGGCGTTGTTTTCATTGGACGGATGGATGTAGGTAAAATGCTGTCTTTTTTTCCAGCGCCGTGACTCATCGAAATGAAATCTTCGAGTGCTCAAAAATGTCTGCGCAGTTCACAACGATGCTAAAAATAGAGACCGGGGGGAATCCCAGTGCGAGGAGCGCACCTAGAAGTGGAGTGGATTGTGATTACATCACCGGTGATACGAGAGTAGTTCACCCAGCCACGACGGCCGAATGAAAGAAAGGCGCGTGCAGTTTGACAGCCTACCGGAGCGCACATGTGTGGCCCTTTGTACCGCAGTAGAGTAGAGTGTTAGTGTGGGAGAGGGGGGGTGTGGCCACGGGGAAATTGATTAGATTTTGTTGGGACAATCGATAATCTTCGTGAGTTTCCGGAATGCATTCCTGTCGACGAAATTAAGCGCAGCAAATGCGGTCGAAAATTCCTGGAAGTCGTTATAATTTTTATCGGGGGGGGGGGGGGGAGGCGTGGGTTGGGGAAGTGGGAAGGAAAGAGGAAAAGTGAGTTTTTAGATTTTCCGATGTTAAATGCTTTCTAGTTTTTTTATTTTCCGAGTCACCACAAAAAGACCGAGGCAATCAAAGTTTTATTTATGGTTTTGCATTCTTAGATGGAATAATCTGGATTTTTTTAAATATTTTTGTCGCTCTCGTGAAGTGCATCCACGCGGTTGACAAATCTCCTTAAACTACAAACAAATTAGGTCCTATCCGGATAAACTTAGCGCCTAGTGGTACAACGAGATGGCGCCTCTGCGCTGGTCGTACAAATGTCGATGGTTCAACTCCCGACCACTGCAACAGACGCCGACTGGAACAGACATGGAAAAGTGCTGCAACAGACTTAGAAAGGTTCTGGTAGTTGTACTGGAATCAAATGAAAGTCGCTGATCGTCATCTAAATAATCTTTTCAGAGATTTAGCACTATCGCAATTAAGCTCGTTAATAATATTAATCACTGCCCACTCGTGAATGTTGTGTTTTAAATTTAATTTTAAAGCTTTTTTTTTTAAACCGGAGCGTCGCATTAAGAGGTCGCTCACCTGCTTTAATGATCACATCTCAATCAAGCTCACCTGGTTAAAAACTGTCGCAAGACCTTCAAGTCGGAATGCTTCGAGTTTTCGACTGTCCAAAAATTAAATTATGTATTGTTTCATTTTTTAGTTATATTAAAAATAATTTATTTATATTAAAAACAAGTAAAGGAAAAAACGAGTTTTTCAACACAAACTTTGATTTCAAATGGACTCGATTTAGAAATACGAAAGATGTTCAAATTAAGCTTTTTTAATTGAATCATGAATTGTCATCCAATATAAAGCTATGCTGAGAGTTTCAGCTTCCTAGCTAGTCAAAAAGCTGGTTAAATATTACTTGCAAGATTTGCGTACAGAGAAAGCCACACACACACACACACAACCAGAGATTGTAACCTAAATAAAAGTTTATAATAATTTAGTTATATTAAGAATAATTTAGTCATATAAAAATAATTTAGTTATATTTAAAACAATTTACTTACATTAAAAATAATTTAATTATATTAAAATTAATTAAGTTGTATTAAAAATAATTTAGTTATATTAATTTAATTTAGTTACATTAAAAATAATTTAATTATATTAAAAATAATTTAGTTATATTAAAATAATTTAGTTACATTAGAAATAATTTAATTATATTAAAAATAATTTAGTTAAATTAAAAATAATTTCAATAAAATTATTCACTTTCAACGATGCCCCACGGATAAATTCTTCCCTTGAATTTCCTCCCATTCATCTCCACAATTGAATCACCCCCTACAACGGCAAAGGGATAGGACTCCTATGAAACAAAATATCAGAGATAAAAAACTAAAGATTCAAACAAACAAAATTCTAAATTTTCTAAACCTTGATGTATTGACTTTGTCGTTTAAAGTCTTCATCATCATCAGGATCAGTTTGTGGGGGGTAGAAAAAGTGAATGTCATTTTGCTGGAGTTCGTTGAGGATCTGTTTTGGTTATTGTTTGAATTATACGGCTTTGATTTCAGCTTAGAAAATAAAAAAATAATATAGAAAAATAATTTAAAAAGTTATAAAAATAGCTTTAAAAGATCACTGAGTGACCTTGGCTTTGAAAGCTCTAAGTTCATTAGAGGTCATCGTGTCGGCCTTGGCAATGATTGGAACCACGTTGACCTTCTCGTGTATCTGCCGCATCAGTTTAATGTCAATGGGGCGCAATCTGGGAAATACCCAAGTTGAATGATGATGTTGATAATTTCTTAGGAAATTTAAAAAAAACCCTAAAACAAATTATTATTTACAAATAATTTTTTTTATTGTCGGAGGGACAACACCTCCTGTCCTTTTTTACTCTGAGTGCGCTATTGGTCATCTGGGTCTCACCCCCTCCCTACTACCCTCAATCTAAATACTATTAATAGCTTTTTTCCGGCCACACATGCTATTATAGATGCAGTGCTATTATCAAAAATTGATTCAAAAATAAACTGCTTATGATTGGAAAATAATTTGAATTGAAAATAAATAAATTTAAGGAAAATTATGATTAGCAAATATTTTGAATTAAAATAAAACAAATCGAATTATTAGACAATTTTAGGAATTTAAATTAAATTCCTTAAAGGAATAATTTATTTTATTAGAATTAATACGGAATCCGACAGACCCCCTCCCGTGAGGTGGGATGAAGTAGAGGCAGCAGTGGATCCGACAGTCTGTTATCAACTTTCTGTTCATTCCGGATTCTTCTTTCAAATAATTCTCATGTTGTTTCTCGATGTACGAGTCAACCGCGTGCCAACTGGAAAAAAGAAATTGCTTATCATTAAAAAAATGCCAAATGGTCTTAAACTGAACAAAAAACTAATATTTTTTCAATTTTTTTAATGGACATAAAAACATTTTTTTTCAATGAAACAAGTTAAAAAATTAAACTAAAAGCAAGCAACAAAATAGAAAAAAGATTAGTGCTCAATAAAGGTGAGACATTCATGAATAAATTTGATATAACTGCATTGAACACAATAAATCATAGAAATAATTTATGAAAAACGCTCTAATCAACGATGATAATATTAATAATTAGAATAGAAGCTCACTCATCGCTGGCATCCAATGAATCGGCAAATCCTGGCGTATCGATGATATTCAACCTCAACTTAACTCCTCTCTCTTCTATCTCCAAATATCGCTTTTCTATTTTCACTGTCTTGCAAACTGTTCTGCGGTAGGTTTTCAATTTTCACAACAACAACAAAAAACGGTTTCAAGAAAAACATGAATTGTGATTTCACAAAATATTACCATCTCTGTCTTCAGGAGTTCTATCGCTGTAGAGATCTTCTTTAAAGAATAGACAGCTCAACAATGTCGATTTTCCCAGGCCGGTTTCACCTTGATTTTAAACCGCATGACTATTACTATTTTAACTACTGGGTTTTTTTAAAATTTTGAATAAGGTTAAAGTTTACAATATTTTTAATATTTAAGACTTACCAACAGCCATGACGGTGAAATCGAAGCCTTTTTTGATCGTCTTTCTGTGGATTCGATCAGGGAGAATGGAGAAACCTACACATTCATCTTCTCTCTGAACAAGTATCCAGAACAACCAAACTCAAGAATTTAGTTAATTTAATTATATTAATTAATTTAAATCGTTCTTTTAGAGTTTTTAGATTTTTTTGCTTGAAGTAGTTCTTAGAATTTCAATAAACTAAGTTTTTATTTATGTTATAAAATTAAAAATAAACACTATTGCCTGCAAAACCTTTAACTCTGTTTAACAGAATATTTTGTAGTCTTAAGAAATTGTTCTTAACTTTTTGGCAATTTGGCTTTAAAACGCACTTAATAATTCGGCAGCTCTAGCTTGGCGTGGTCGTCCAATCGCAGCGTCATAAATTCGTCGTAACTTGTTTTCAATGAACCTGTGACTTCGACCGAAAGTAACTTGATAACATGTTGAAACTAAAAGACAATACTAACCTCACGAACTGACATTTTCGGAGTTTTATTGGAATTAAATCCATCCATGCTTGTAGCCGAGTTGTCCAGGTAAGAGAGAAGAAGTAGGGTAGGCTAAATAACTTCGATAGCTCTTCAAAGTTTTCTTTTGGTAAGAAATAATCTTCGATGTTTATACGCTGAAAAAGTTCTCAACCATTCGTGACAAACCGTCGCTAAAATGCTAGCAACTATCCCATGTAGATTTTTAATGTCTCACGTTCCATTTCGATCGCCTGATAGTAGGTACAGCGACACGGTCGTAACTTTCTGCAAGAATTATGCCTTGCTTGTTAGGCCTTTAGGCCTGTAGTAACCTATATAAATAATAGTCTCCCGCAAAGCTGTTGAATTATTTAAAAAAAGTTTTATTAAAGGTGACACTGCGCTCGGATCAGCTTCAAATTATTAAAACTTTTTCTTGACACTCTACTCGGTTTAAACAGGAATTAGACAAACTTTGTACACTGGCAGAATCATCCATGCGTGGATTGCCGGCAGACCTGAGCATTGTTTTCAATCGTAGACGTATAAACGCTTGAAATGAAATTAATTTCTTGTGTTCTGTGGTACGAACAGAATTTCATTGGCTGGTTTCTAGAGTATTTTTGGTTGACTTATGCTCTGGTTTATTTGGGAGGATTTTCGTTTGTTGGAGTTGAATTTATAACGGATTCCTCAGTCTGACTATGAAAAATCCATTGCTCTCAAGGACTTATAAACTGACAAGTCAATACTAACAAGAATTACAGATAGTTTTAAGCGAGAATATGATGAAAATGTTGTATATTTAAATTTAAATCTCGCGTTTCTATTTCGAAGTCGTCATTAATGTTGGTAGTAGCTAAAACGCATTTTTTTAATTTTACTTTTTTTCATCGAAAGAATCTCACGTTTAAAAAACAATCGGCTATCTATACATCGCAAACTTTTTGCATTTAAATGCGTAAAAATTGTACAATCTTCACGAAAGACTATAAGACAATAAAAAAAACAAAAAAACAAAAAAACAATCTATGTTCGACTTGCATGGAAAACGGCGCAGAAAAACACGAGGCAAAGGCGAAGGCTCTCAACTCAACGGGTAAAGCTTTGTTTTCGTGGAACCCTTGTGAACGCTGGTGGAACTTCATGCTGATTGCTGATGCTCGTAAGAGCTGTCATTGCTCGGTAGCCGACTCTGCTATGCTGCCGTTCTCGCTGCCATCGACATGGAGCTCTTCTATGGAGACGCGCCAGTTGTACGCTTTGTCTTTCTTCAGGTATATTTCAATGTTTAATACTCCTTCGCCATTTAAATAGTAATCCAATGATTCTACCTGAGAAACGTAAGTTTTTTGTTTCAAGCAAAGATTTAATTTTAGTTAGCCATGAATAGATTAAGTTAGCAAAAATTCATTTCAGTTAGCAAAAATTAAGCCTGGTTAGCAAAGACTCAATTTAGTTGGCAAAGACTCAGTCCAGTTAGCCAAGATTCAATTCAGTTTGCAAAGAGTCAGTCCAGTTAGCCAAGATTCAATTTAGTTAGCAAAGAGTCAGTCCAGTTAGCCAAGATTTAATTCAGTTAGCAAAGACTTAATTCAGTCAGTGAGGATTCCTACTGACGGAAGATCAAACAACTCCGATTTACGAACAATTCCAACCTTTCCGACCAGCTTCCTGGGCAGTTTGAAAACCTTGTTGATGCACCTCCTCGTTGTCTCCGTTCCGTAGTTGCCGATGATCTCGTCGTAGGAGGCTTCCATGCGTATCTGCTGACCGTCAACCATGTCAACCATGACGTCGTCAGCCACGAATTCTCGTCCTGTTTGAATGAATTTTATTGGAATGTATCAAGACTTTTCACAACTGAATTTTTTTCTTTTGAATACGATTTTTTTTCAACTTAACATTTTTATATTATTTAAAAAAGTGCTAAAAAATATATTTTTTTTTTAGAACTCTGGATTAACAATCTGAAACCGTGAACACGCGTGATATACAGATGCTGGGTGTATTTAATTTGCAGCTTTGCTTATAAAAAATAAAAATATTTTTTTAAAAACAATAAGATTGAGAAAGAAATTTTAATATGAATCCACTAAAGATTGAAAAGTTCACTTTAGTAATAAGATGAGATGTTTAAAAAGCAGCCTTGGGGGAGATTTTTTTTTACGGACAGGACCAGACGTCAAAGTTGTCAATGTCGTCATTATTGATTATTGATTTTGGTACATGATGAATTGAAAAATACTCAATCGATTATTGATTTCACACAACGAAATAATAGAATGAAAAGCTATTTTTAAACAGACGAAAATCAAATCTATGGGAATAAAGATAAAAAAATAATAAAAATAAAAAAGCGATTTTTAAACAGATGAAAATCAAACCTATGGGAACCTTTAGTCGTATTTTTCTCTTTCCGCACTCGTCCGTCTCTATGGGAACGACACCGGGACCGGAAGGTTTCGGTTGCGGTGGAAGATGAAAGGGTAGGTTAATGGTTAGAACATTTTGAGGGGAGAGACTGCATTTCATCCACCTCGTTTCGGCCTGTTTCGGCAGCTCCAGTCTGGTAGTCATTGGTGATGATGGAGAATTAAAAATAAGGCCCGTTTTGATATGGTTTTGTTATTCAAATTAAAAAATTATTTATTTATTTATTTATTTATTTATTTATTTATTTGTTTATTAATTAATTAATTAATTAATTTATTTATTTATTTATTAATTAATTAATTAATTAATTAATTAATTAGTTTGTTTGTTTGTTTGTTTGTTTGTTTGTTTGTTTGTTTGTTTGTTTGTTTGTTTGTTTGTTTGTTTGTTTGTTTGTTTGTTTGTTTGTTTGTTTGTTTGTTTGTTTGTTTGTTTGTTTGTTTGTTCGTTCGTTCGTTCGTTCGTTCGTTCGTTCGTTCGTTCGTTCGTTCGTTCGTTCGTTCGTTCGTTCGTTCGTTCGTTCGTTCGTTCGTTCGTTCGTTCGTTCGTTCGTTCGTTCGTTCGTTCGTTCGTTCGTTCGTTCGTTCGTTCGTTCGTTCGTTCGTTCGTTCGTTCGTTCGTTCGTTCGTTCGTTCGTTCGTTCGTTCGTTCGTTCGTTCGTTCGTTCGTTCGTTCGTTCGTTCGTTCGTTCGTTCGTTCGTTCGTTCGTTCGTTCGTTCGTTCGTTCGTTCGTTCGTTCGTTCGTTCGTTCGTTCGTTCGTTCGTTCGTTCGTTCGTTCGTTCGTTCGTTCGTTCGTTCGTTCGTTCGTTCGTTCGTTCGTTCGTTCGTTCGTTCGTTCGTTCGTTCGTTCGTTCGTTCGTTCGTTCGTTCGTTCGTTCGTTCGTTCGTTCGTTCGTTCGTTCGTTCGTTCGTTCGTTCGTTCGTTCGTTCGTTCGTTCGTTCGTTCGTTCGTTCGTTCGTTCGTTCGTTCGTTCGTTCGTTCGTTCGTTCGTTCGTTCGTTCGTTCGTTCGTTCGTTCGTTCGTTCGTTCGTTCGTTCGTTCGTTCGTTCGTTCGTTCGTTCGTTCGTTCGTTCGTTCGTTCGTTCGTTCGTTCGTTCGTTCGTTCGTTCGTTCGTTCGTTCGTTCGTTCGTTCGTTCGTTCGTTCGTTCGTTCGTTCGTTCGTTCGTTCGTTCGTTCGTTCGTTCGTTCGTTCGTTCGTTCGTTCGTTCGTTCGTTCGTTCGTTCGTTCGTTCGTTCGTTCGTTCATTCATTCATTCATTCATTCATTCATTCATTCATTCATTCATTCATTCATTCATTCATTCATTCATTCATTCATTCATTCATTCATTCATTCATTCATTCATTCATTCATTCATTCATTCATTCATTCATTCATTCATTCATTCATTCATTCATTCATTCATTCATTCATTCATTCATTCATTCATTCATTCATTCATTCATTCATTCATTCATTCATTCATTCATTCATTCATTCATTCATTCATTCATTCATTCATTCATTCATTCATTCATTCATTCATTCATTCATTCATTCATTCATTCATTCATTCATTCATTCATTCATTCATTCATTCATTCATTCATTCATTCATTCATTCATTCATTCATTCATTCATTTATTTATTTATTTATTTATTTATTTATTTATTTATTTATTTATTTATTTATTTATTTATTTATTTATTTATTTATTTATTCATTTACTAATTTTTTCCCATTTATTCTATTTTATGAGAAAACATTAAAATTTAAAATTCATTCACTTTGTTTATATTGGTGAGACAAAAAATTTATTTTAAATAAAATAAGATAAAATAAAAACTCAAGCGCCTGCTTTCTCCTGTTGAAATCAGAAATATGCAACAAACGCGCAGTTCCCATGCGAACTTTTTGCATGTTTGTAATGGAAATTCGAAACAGCTTCGCATGAAAAAAATGCACATTGCAACAGCAGAGAAGAATAAAAACTTTATTTTTTATTTTGAATTTATACGATTACAAACAGTTAAAGACTCCACATTACAAACAGTTGAGGATTCAACATTACAATCAGTTAAAGACTCCACATTACGAGCGGTTAAAGACTCCACATTGCAAATAGTCAAAGAGTCCACATTACAAGCAGTTAAAGATTCCACATTACAAGCTGTTAAAGTGTCCACATTACAAATAATTGAAGATTCCACATTACAAACAATTAAAAATTACAAATTACAAATAATGAAAGATTCCACATTACACCATTACACCGGATCACCTTCGAATGAGCGTCTTCCTGAACAGCGAGCATTCCCTGGAATCATCCGTGCACTGCGCCACGAGGACCAGCTCTTCGTCCTTCAACTCCAGAGTAACGTCGTCAGGATTGAAGTCTTGTAAGTCAAATATGGCGATGAGAAGGGGCAGCCCGTCCGACTCTCCCATGAATGCCGTATCGACAACCTCCTCTACCCCGTCTTGCTTCTGCTCCTCTGTAGATTTCAGCACCAGAAATTCGCTCATTTGCTCTAAGTCTTCCTGGATGGGTGTTATTGAAAACACGCAGGGAATTATTTTATGCTGCTCAAGTTATATCAACATTGTGAACGACTAGTTTTAAAGAAATTTTAGTTTAATTACGAACTTCGACCCCAAGTGACCTACGAATTGACTCATGTGAATTACAAACAAAAACACGTCAATTATTAACCATTACACGTGAATTATTAGCATTTAAATGTGAATTATAAACAAACACACGTGTATAACAAACGTACACACGAGAATTGCGAACAAATGAGCATAAATTACAGACATTTACAAGTAAATTGCAGACATTTACAAGTAAATTATAGACATTTACAAGTAAATTGCAGACATTTACAAGTAAATTACAGACGTTTACAAGTAAATTACAGACATTTACAAGTAAATTACAGATATTTACAAGTAAATTACAAGTATTCATACAGGTGAATTGCAAAAAGTTACATGTGAATTACAAACAACCAAAAACCTGCCATTGTTGTTTGCGCTTGTTGAATTCTTCATTTTCATCGGCCTCATCATCTGATTTCTTCGATTTCGCAGTTGTTACAACCTTGCTTTTTGTGTTCTTCAGAAATTTTTTAAACGCCGCCTATAGGAAAGATATTTTTAATCATCAATATCATCTCTATAGAAATGAAAATAAGTTTTTAATTTGGTAAATAAACAACAAACTTCATAATATAGCAAGCTAGCTTGCTAAGTAAAGCTAAGTTCTACTATATACTCAATAATATATACACTTCTTACAATGTCATTACAATTATTATTATTATTGTTAGAGTAAACTACATTACTGATTTCTATGTGTAAATGAAGAAAAAAAAAGACTACAGAAACGTGAACCACGAAGAAAATGAACGATCTTCGATTCCGGTCCCACGCAGCGAACGGAAAACGAATTCCACGTCGGCCACCCACCGCAACAGCACAAGGAACACAAGCAACGTCGAACGTAGGAAACGATGATTAAAGAAAGAAAAAAAAACCAGGATACCGATTATTAGTGACACTTCTAAAAATAAATATTCTTACCATGTGACTCTTCACCACGTTTCCAGTCTTCCGCTGTAGAAAAAAAGAGCGACCGAATAATCTCAGACAACATCAAACATTATTCTAAAAACGTCTTCTTCTTGTATTATACACACATATACATACATATACATACACACATACAGCCAGGTAGGCTTGCATGCAGCGCAGCACTCTCGCTCGCTCTCCTTTATTCCACCACCATCTTCCCCGTGCAGTCCAACCAGAGATCGTCTCTGCTTTATTTGAACAGAACGCAAACTTGTGCTTTGTTTTATATTATTATTATTATTGTTATTTTATATTTATTTAAATAACTTGATTTTATAATGTCTTGAATGCCTGTGCTAAAGTCCCGTGCGAGCAAGGATACCCGGTATTCATAAGCGTACTAGCCGGGGGAGGGGTCGGCAGCCTCCCCAGTATCGGGCAAATTTTTTAAAATTCTGTCAAAATGAACTGAAAAATTGGTCAAAACAGTTTAGAAATTATCAAATAAGTAGGTAAAACATTTTAGAGAAAGATATTTGAAACCTTAATAAATTTAAGAACGATTCTTGCGAAAACACATCGGATCAAATTCGATCACGTAATCAAAAGTTAGTTTATATTCGTTTGGCTGTCTTTTTAGGACAATGTCTTTACGGCGCAGCAAATATGAGCGGTATTCACAAAGGTTCAGCTGCAAGAATGAAATAGTGCAATATCTCCATGTGCAATTTATTGTCCATTCTTATGAGCAGGTATCTGTTAAATCTAGTAATGCAAAATGCAATAAATGCAGTGGAACCACTCCGCAATGCCTTAGGTACTATTCATAGTTTGTACAACTTTCTGGAGGCTAGCCCTAAAAGACACGCTGTCTTACAAAGCGTTACGTTTGAAATAAAAAATGTCACAGACATTTAAATCCAAAGGTTTGACCAGGTGATCACTTTAAAAAAAATTACATCATGGCATGGAGTTGATCACGATTTTCTCAAAGCAGAAAAAGAAATCTACTAAAAGTTTCTTATAGACCAGCTTCCTATGACAGATTCACAAGCAGCCGGTGATGTTGTCTCAACTCTTTACAACAATGATCTTCATGTTGTTCTGTCAGTCAATCTTCAACCAAGCCGCTAATATTTTGGCCACGTCCTGTTCTGCCGAACGTTCCTTGACGCATTTAAACATATTCACGGAGTCAAATGGGCCAAACACGTTTAAACAGAGTGGCAATTTAATATATTGAATAAAAATATGCTAGTATGTCTTCTGCAACAAATGTTGTGAAAAAACCTCGTTTTTACGGATTTCTTTTTTGTAATAATTTTTCAATAACCCGAAAAATGTTTCATGTTAAATAATTGGATTTGTTTTTGTGCCTATGTGACTCGGTTAATGGGCGCTTAACAAATCTGTTGTACATTTAACATATATCATTTACGAGGAAGTACGTAATGAAGCAAAAATCATCGAGTCAAACGTAGATACATCTACTTTTGCACATATTAGGATATAGATGTAAAAAAACGAATATTTGATTTTAACTTTAAGAAAATCTTAAAGTTCAGCTCAAAAATGTTTGTCCAATAATTACACCGAAAAAATAAGCAAATTTCGAGAGTCGACTTTTCAGTATAAAAAAGAAGCTTTAAAATTTTAAAAGATTAATAAAAATGTTTTCAAACAACTTTTTCACGAGAACTCTTAACTTCTTTTAATGATCAGTCAGATTCTGATTGGAAAAAAATGATAAATTTATGTTTATTTAAATGCAACGAGAAGAATTTATAAGTTTATTCAAAAATAAGCCTGAGCAATTAAGCGGTAATAATTATTACAAATATGATCTACTTACCAGCACAGTAAGCCATATAACAGCCAAGCAATTAAGCAGTAATAATTATTACAAATATGATCTACTTACCAGCACAGTAAGCCATATAACAGCCAAGCAATTAGGCAGTAATAATTATTACAAATATTATCTACTCACCAGCACAGTAAGCCATGTAACAACCAGGCACATCTCTTAGACGGTAAACTTTGTAATCACCGCAGTCAATGATTCCAATGTACCACGACTTTACACAGCAATTTCCTGCAAGACTGGAACACACGCGCCATGGTACTTCCCTTCCTATTTCCGCTGCGTAGACCACTACAATGTTGGCATGTTGTATTTTTTTAATAATTATATATCTATTCTAATAATTATTTGGCAAAAAATGCATTTTTAGTCGCTTTTTATTAATTTCAATTGTCT
>OZ022246.1:23139004-23249004 GCA_963978895.1 Erpobdella octoculata
TATTTATTTTTTTTTTTTTTTATTAAATTGTGTCTTTCTTTTACAACTATTTTTATGTAAAATTACGAACATACGTATTGCACCATTTTACTTTTATTCTCATCAATTGCTTATAATTGTATTTGTTTATAATTTCATAATTGTTTTAAATTATGCATTAACATACCTCTTAATTAGGTTAAATAAAAAATTTGCATAATATATTCATAAACATCAACAACTCACATTTTGTCCAGATCTTCCAAACGCTGTACAAAATTAATAGAATTAAAATAGAATGAAATTCTCATTTTATTTTCTAAACAATTGCAATTAATTCAGTCTTCAACAAACACAGATATTTTAAATAATTTTCAGCTAATAGTTCCATTTGCAAAATTATGATAATGTTAGTTCTGAAAAGTTATCTGGAGTTGAACCACCATCATATGAGTTGATGTGCACGATTGTGCACTTGCTTTGTCAAACGCTTTACCATCTAAGCCATTCTAATAATTTAAATCCATATTTATAATAACGCAAGTGAATTAGAAATACGTTATTAAATAAGTATTACTCAACAATTTTTGGTTTATTATTTTTTTAGTTAAATCCGAAAAACATAGACAAAATACCGACGTTCAAATATGTTAATCGCTGACATCTTCTTCAGAGTCGAACATTCTACTGCTAAAACCATTAACAGTACTGCTGCAAATATAAAACAAAAATGAACAAATGAGTTGTTTGAATTTCCAAAATAAATTTAAAAATAATCAAAACAAAAACCTGAGAAATGTAATGAAGTTTTTAAGAATTCCATGTTTTCAATTTTAACAAGTTTTTTTTCGCATTACACGGTTTGCTTGCTATTTGGTAGTAGCGTTGCCTGATTTAAAGAAAAAAGTTCAAAGTTCAAAAGTCGAAGTGACATATGCCGGATTGCTCGCGATATCACCTCACGAAATAAAGTTTTAATAATTTGTTGCTTTTCCTTAAAATAAGTTTTAATTTGTAATAAAATAATAAGAACATGTTATTGTTAGAAGGAAGCAGGAAAGTTATATTATACAAACGACGACGCAGCCTAAACCGTATTTGAATTAGGCTACAGTACTTCGTAAAGTGCTAGTAGAACATGACAGCATAACTAAAACCTCATTAATATTCAATATACATGTATATATTAAAATGGATTTACGGGAAAAGAGGAAAAAAGAGAGCGAGAAAGAGTAAAGAGTAAAGAGATGAGAGAGAGTGAGAGTGAGAGTGAGGGGAAGAGAGAGTAAGAGAGAGAGAGAGAGATACGACAGCAAATGTGTGTGCGAGCAGCGCCTAGTAGTAGTGACCAGCCCGTGTCCATGCAGCTTGAGCGATCAATGCATGGAGGAAATGTTGGAAAAAAGGAGAAGCAGAAACAGCTTTGTAGCGGCTGCGTGGATGACTTGGAAAGCTGTGTTGTTCTCTTGTATATTTTGTACATCCCTATTCCTCCTGCTCCTGTTGTGGTGTCTACGTCTTTCTCGTGTAGGTATTCGTCTCGTCTTAAACAGCCTTGCCGTGTTTTGAAAACTGCTAAATGTCGTGCGGCAATGCTATGATGGCCGCTTTCGGAAATGTGTGTGCTTCCTTCAATTTGTAAGCAAAAGCGGTGCACTGATTGTTTATAAAATATAATAAAGTATAATAAAATAAATGATAAATTTCTCGAGCGTACAAGTTATGCTTTGAGACGATTTATAATCTTCGAAGAGTTTCTCGGGACATAATTATTATTATGGACCTGATTTTTACCTCTCTTGTTCTAACCATCCTTCTAACGGTAAGTTACTATTTCATTTTACTTTTCTATAACACCATTTCTTTCATTTTGTGAAATTATTACAAATAAAAAATACGGTTTAATCAATGCATCGTCGGCCAGTTCATCCGGATCCCACAAACCCGGATGTTTCGTTCATCCGGATCCCACAAACCCGGATGTTTCGTTCATCCGGATTATGAAACATAATCCCTGATGCGTTATTTTTATAGATGAACACGTTTGGAAAAATTATAAAAGCGAAAACTTTAAAGATATCTTAACTACATTGCCTGCAGCTTGCTGGAATAGATTCGTTTTCCCTTCAATAAGTTTATAATTTTCATTACTAGGTATTTTGTAGGGTTGCTTTCACGAAATGCCAGAATGTGTATAATGTCTCGTTTGTAACCCAAAGCTGATATTGTTCGGCTGAGCCTACATGTCGCCTTCGATCTCTCAAGGACTGTAAATCGGCTGTAGAAATGTCGTCGAAAAGAAAGAAAAATTGTGGTCGCGATGAAGAAGAAATTAGAAGCAATGGACAAGATCGATAAAGGCAAAGGTGAACCTTTAAAAAACGTAGCTGATGAGTTCGAAGCTGACATTTCCACAGGGGAAAATCGTAAAAAAAATGTTAAAGAATTTCGTTGCAAAACGATTTCTAAATAAAAAAAAACAATCTACATACTCGTGGGACGATGAAGAAAGCAAAATACGTTTCTCTTGACGATTCTCTTTGTTTTTATAGTTCTGCCACCAGAGGGAGTCTGCCATTCCGATATCAGATTAACTTTTACAAGAAAAAAACATTACGCTCACAATAGCAAGCTATCAGATGGAGAATAATGGAGATCCTTCGTTGGTTGAGCAGGTGGAAATCTCGCCATGGAGTGGGTCGGCTGACCGTTTCTGCTGAACGCTTTTCCGATCTAATAATTAATTTGTATCGAACATCTCAATGAAGACCTTGGAAATTCAAGTGAGGCTGAAAAATTAAATCCCAATAATGCCAATGAAAACAGACATGCTGTTTGCAAAATACAGCCAAGAAAGGTCTTGCATTTGAAATTGAAACATAAAAATTCGAATAAACGTTACACAAAAAGCAAAGAAAACGGTGAAATAGTAGACTTCGAAGTTTATTTTTGCTATAACTGAAATAAAAATTATCAATGACTTTTCCGATAACATCTTCATGGAAATAAAATACTCGAAGTTAACATTAAATTCGCAAATTTGTAGTCTGCTTCTTGCTGAAATGTGATGAAACAATGGATATACCAAGATGGTATGCGTTAAAGATACAGTTTTCCCAAATGTGGAGCTATCTCTATAAATGCACAAAGAATTTGTAACTGAAACTCACATTTCTGATGAATTTATTTGACACTTTGACACTAACCTTTTCCTCTGGCTTGACACTGGAATGCTACCAGTGGCTAAAGCTCCCATTGTAATGGGCCATTTCAACTTACCGACAACTTTCTGTCTCAGCCATTTTGATAGCACAATATGTACAGCTGAATTGAATTAAGTGATTGTTTGTGAGATTCTTTATCACTAGTAGTGAAAATAAAACCTGCCTTACTTAGTTATTTCGTTAGAAATTTTTTAAGTCGGTTCTGGAAACTGATATCAAAATATTAGTAAAATAAAATTTAGTACCGAAAAATGGCTTAAACAACGTGTTTACCAGCTGTTTTATTTTAAAGTGAAGACTTTGCAGATTATGTAAATTTTAAGGTGGCCTTTAGAGTACTGTAAGGGTAGATTTTTCGCGGCCCGTCCCGTCGGAAACTGGGCCTAAAATTTCTACAGGTACCTGTCACAAGAATTTCGGCCCGTCCCGGCTTGATTTCAAACTTTGGGTAAGCCCAGGGCGTTTGAAAGCCCTCAAATCAAGGCCCGGCCCGCGGACTGCCAGAACCCTGTAGTACTCTAGTGACTATAGCAACTGTATACTCTTTTGAAGTTGAAAATAATTATTCGGTCGTTGATCCTTCGAAAGGTCATTCCACTTTGCTGCGTGGTCGCCATTATTATCATCATCATCATTATCATCACCACTTTCAACTTTCAGCTCATGTCAGGCAGCCAAGAGACAAATTTGAAAACCTGTTTATCAAACGATCGGTATCTTTTAGAGCTGTCCAATTGTCCTCGTGAGTTTTCACTTTTTTTTAGTTTGTTTTAAATTTTTAAATTTCTTTTTAAAAGATTTTTCGAGCTACTTGCTGCTACCCGTTACAGCCGCTTTGTTACACAGACAACCGAGAAATGACATTACCCATCTACAATCCGATTTGCACCATTCAATGACATTCGTGACGTGTATAACTGTATATTAATGTATAACAATGGAAAATACATTAAAACAAATAATGCCGTTGTAAAGATGTAAAGAGTAAACTGAGATGTAAACAAACGTAAGCGGCAGGCGACAGCACCTACTGACAGCATCGTTCAGTTTGAACTTTTGAACTTTCTCACGATAGAACTTCAAAATTGCAACACAATGCCACCCAGACGATCTCTCTGAAGTCTCAAAACACACACTGAAACACAACTATCACATTTTGGTGTGTCTGTGAGTATGTATAGTAAACACTTGTATGGATGTTTAAAAAGTGTGTAAACCAAAATAGTAAGAAAGCTAATTAGAAGCAAATATGATGGGTATATATTGAAAAAACACCCCTATCATATCCCATAATTTACAATATAAGGAACGATGTCTGAAAAAATAGAAATCGGTAATTATCAATACTGTCCATCCTGAATTGTTATAACGTTGCCTGTGTGTACGTAATCTGTACAACGTTGTCTGTATGTAACGCAAAAATGTTTGTCATTTGATCAGGCTCTGTCCAGTTATGGGATTGAAAAAACCAATTCGATATACTGTCATCATGAGAGAATCAGATGCATTCTCTTGTTGTGTGGATGGAGATTCATCAGCCCTTAAAAAAACGCACGCGTCGCTACGGATGTTATTGCTTGATGACAGACTAAATATTCATTATTAGTTCATCCTATTCATAGTATTCATTAATATTATGTAGCGAACATAATATGTCTTGTTGGAGTTGTCTGAAGTCTAGTCAACAAATAGAGTGTTATTCAATAAAAAAAAATTACTAATTATAATAATAAACATAGTATAGTCTAAATAAATAATAATTTATATGTTTATAAGGAATCCTGCCTGTCCTGGGTACATTGTTTTAATAGTTTTTTACTATAAACATTTTTCTTATTACGATCCTTATATACTGTTCATGTACACGGAGGTGAAGTACACACAAGCTCCATGATTCTGTCAATTAACCTACTAATTATTTTTATAATTTTCCTCCACCTTACTACACGGAACAACTCGTTTTGTGGTGTGATGAAAACAACGATGAATCGAATCAGCATAATAGAACTCTACTGGTGAAATATCACGAGTCATTTTGACATGTGTCATAAGTCAATAAATTGGTTTAGTTATTTAAACTTGGTGATCTTTTTAGGGTTTTTTAAATGCTAGTGAAATTTCTTTTTAATGTTCAATTAACTAGCAGTAACGAAAGTAATTCAATAAAGTAATTTGATTTTAACGCATTTCAGATGAGATTATATTTAATTAGATTTCTACACTTGATAGATTGATTGAGATTTTTTTCAAAAAAATCGTCTTGAATTTGTGCAAGACAGGGAAGTTGCTTCCAAATTTTTTTAAACGGCATCACCGAAATTGAATTATTTTTGAGAAATGTTATGCTCGACAGATCAAAAATGAGTTTAAAACTAAAACAACTAAGATATTTCATTTTTAACTTTTTTTTTTACAAATATTTGGGACACCCGGTCGTAGGTATGTTGTCTGGGAAACCGGGTAGATACCGGTTAGCTACCAAGCATCGTAACAACTCTCGTTACGCGGTTGGCAAACACAGACTCTGAGAGGTTTTTTTAATCAAATCAGCCGACATCTGCCTCGCTCCACTTGAATGGATCCTGTCCCAGATGCTGCACGCTTGTTCACGAGACGTTGGAGAACTCCACAGATATCTATGGAAAGAAAGCTCTATCTATCATGTGTGGGGTCAATGTTAAGAAATGTGTCTATGAGCGATGAGGGTGTGATTTGTTTAAAACTTATTTCAAATTCATACTTTTATATGACATTTTATTAAAATGTTTATAAATAAAGATATGAGTTGAGCAAAATTAATATAACGGGTGTAGTAAACAACTCACGATATTAAAGATGGCGAAAACAAATATTCTTAATTGAAGTGTTTGATGAGAAGAAAAAATATTTTTATTTAATTTTAATTCTCCACATGGCCAAAAATAAAATTATGGAGAGATTATTAAACTCTATAAATCGAATAAACTGATAAACGGAAGGTGATAGGCTGCCTCAGAGTCAGGCTTGGAGGTAGATTCGAATGAGAATCTTTTTCCGATTATATAAAAAATCGATAAATTAACAATCAGCAATAACTGGATATTTTGGTTTTCGAGCTCATCTCGAAGACAAAAACCTCGTTTGCTGCTCAACCCCGACAAATCAACCGATCGATCGATCGAAAAGGCATCGATTTCTTTCTCCGCCGAGGTAGTAAAACAATCATATATGATAATCATAATTAATTGTGGTGAGCCGAGAGCGTCGTTGCAGTAGCACGGGAGGGAAAATCAACTTACAGTTTTCCAGTAACTACACACTCTCATCTTCATCATTATCATCATTATCATCATCATCATCATCATCATCATCATCATCATCATCATCATCATCATCATCATCATCATCATCATCATCATCATCATCATCATCATCATCATCATCATTGTCGGAAAAAATATTCTCATAATATATGGTCCCCTAGCACTCTCCCCTTTTATTTGTTTTCAATGACAATGATCATTCATGTTTTGTGTGATTTTTATCCAATCTCCTGTCAAAACTGACGTCTCAATAATTCTGCTCTTGCATCAGTCCCGGTAGAAACTTTCAGACACAGAAATGGCGCTATTAAGATATATTATGAGAAAATAAAAGTATTGCCAAAACTCAGCAGAGTTTGTACCTCGTTATGAATCACCAAACTGAAATTAAACAAAATGAAATTATTCCTATCTATCAATCTGGCCTTTCATCCTTTCATCACTTCTTTCGCATTTTTTTTCATTTCTCTCTCAGCTGATTAAGTAGCAACCTGAAAGGCTGTGTGTGTGTGTGTGTGTGTGTGTGTCACCAATTACTGATAGTGATTACCTTCCCTGCTTTTGACACGACAATACCGCCTGTGACTTTGTAGCATTTTATAACCGTCATCAGTAGGGGCGATGACGTATACCGTTGACGTGTGTCATGTCAAACTGAATTTCTGGCATTTTTTCCACAATAACGCAGATGAATTCATTGGCATGGCAACGAAAGGAAGCGAAATGATTGAAATGAAATGTCCTGGTGATGCGATGGTGGGAATTATATCTGTACATTATCAATATCCAGGTAGATGTCGATTCTTATTGCACTTGTGCTCAAATATAAAAAAACGATTTTAAATATGTTTTTATTTATATATTGATTTATTTATTATATTACTTTGATATGTTTTATTTAGTTATAAAAATATTGTTTTATTATAAAATGATAAATTGTTTTGTTGTTGTTGTTGTGGTGTGAAATAATATTCTAGCATGCAAGATGAACTGCAACTGGAACTCGGCATTTGAGCAGTGCAGAGACAGGAATATCTGCTTGCTCCACTTTGGAAAGATGCCGAAGAACGAAAAGTGTGGGGCGAGGAATTTTGAAATCAATTTTATTTGCTGTGAGCAATTTAATTGATTTTTTGAATTGTAATATATTTATTTATTTAATGATAAATTAATTAGATAATGTATTTGTTTATTTATTAATTAATTTGCTTATTTGTTTATTTATTTATTTATTTATTAATTTGTTTATTGTTTATTTATTTATTTATTTATTTATTTATTTATTTATTTATTTATTTATTTATTTATTTATTTATTTATTTATTTATTTATTTATTTATTTATTTATTTATTTATTTATTTATTTATTTATTTATTTATTTATTTATTTCAGTGATTCAATCAGGAAGTCAGAACTCGACAGCGAATGAAACTAAAAAAGACATTCCTGCGTTTTGTCGTACGCGATTGCGAGTCCCGCTCGCTAGCAGTTCCGGCTTCACGCCGAAGCTTTCCTCGACTAAACATGGAACTTCCCGAGCCGGTAGAATGCAACGCGAACAACACCACTCGACAAAACATCATCAACAGCCCGACGGTTCGCAGCAATCCATGCGACCTTTACCTTCTCGTGTCCTAAGCCACGCAGCGTTCTTGCCAAAGCCGATGAGCGTCCTCAACAAAGTTCAGTCGCTCATCGGAAATATTCCAGCATTGAAGACTCCCATCAGGAGGAGCGTTTATGAAAACGACTCGCTACAACATCGCTCCAACGACTCGGAAAAGATGACTAATTTTTCTACAACCATCACCACCATATACAGTGGTGATCTTTTAATTTGCATATAATGAATATTCAAAAAAATATAAAAGTTTAATTTTCCTTCTATACCTCAGATACCTCCGAGAGCCCAACAACTTATCCGGTTTCTTTCAACTTTTCCGATGAAATGGGAAACAACAACACCAGGTACACGGAGACGTTTGTCGGCCGGCAAATCTCCCTCTGGTTCACGTCGATTAATGAACCTCATTTGATCGGAGTCTTCATCAAATGTTAGCTCATAAAAAAATTTATGTTTCAAAAAGTTCACACAGTTAAACAGGTGTAGACCTTTTAGGTCCTATTATTTAGTTTAGGTATGTCTTTTAGAGGAACATTATTATAAATTTAAATTAGCTTTTTTAACGTGACTTCAATTCAAATTCTATACGTCGATATGAATTATTCTTATTCATTTGGAAAACTTGAAGAGAGTTATATAAGGCAAACTGACAAACAAATTAAATTTGATTCAATTGTAATAATTATCATTTTTTAAATATACAATTATAAATGTATAAAAATATTATTGTTATTATTCACATGTTTATTAGCATCATCAATATTATAGGGTTTTGGCAACAAAGTTAGTTTTCATAAAAAAAGTTATTAGAATTAAATCCGACCATTTTATGACTGGTTGATTTTTTTGATGAAACTAAATATCTCTAAATTTTGCACCCAGCAAACGCTGAAAAGTTCACCCTATACCTGATCGTCTTCATATGCGTGGGTCTGATCAGCGTCATGGGGGTGGTCATCTACAGTCTGGTCCAGCGCATCAGGCACAGGCGGACCTACGTGGTCAACAAGAACAAGCAGACGCAGCAGCAAACGCAGGGAAAGATAAGCTACCACTCGACGAACAACTGGACCACTCCGGAAAGTGAAAGTTCCACTGGAGATGACCACACCTTGCATGATGACGACGTTAGTATAGAGGAATCTTTTTTATATAAATTTTTATTACTGAAAAACAATAAAATAAAATTTTTATGTCTATATTTTATATGGTAAAAATTGCATTACTATGTTAGGTGGCGCTGTAATCTTCACCAATTATTTTCGTCACTTTTGAGGGGTTATCATCCCTAGTAGATAGATAGTTTTCAGACATTTATAACTACATAAATATTAATAATCATAATATTACTAACATAGTTATGGTAGTTTATAAACACTTATTTTATTATATTTATTCAAACCCTCAAATCAAAAACAGCTTGAGTCGAGGATTTCTTGTCAATATTTTACACGTTATCAACAATTTAGGGTAACAATATGGATGGAACGGATTCAAGAAACGTCATGTGTTCGAGTCTCACGGAGAACCCATCAAACAAGGACGACAACCCTTCCTCGGTCACCATCCAGCCCCCGAACAGCAGCTCAGCCAGGGGGTCGACCACCCTCCCGTCGCCACCAAACTCTCTCATATTCGAAAGGAACACCCCCCTTGCATCCAGCGAGTTGAACATACCAGCGAATGAATCGCCGAGATGTAAACAACCTGAGATTATGTGCAGGCCACAACTGGAAGAAAATCCACAGTTTGTTGATCATATGAATTCCTAATAAAAAAAAGAAATTAAAAACAAAATTAACATTTCAGATGGCATTTTGAAAGAAATCTCTTTTTTTTTTATTTGTATCGTCACTTTTAAGTTTTATTTCCTATTTCAACGTGAATAACTCGTAGTTTTATAAAAATAAAAATAAAAATAAAAAAATATATAAAAAAAAGAAGATGAATTAAAAATAAAAATATCCTCTGCTGAAAAGTTGTACAAATGTTTCGTTGAATTCTTGTTGTGGATGTGCCGTGCGTCGCCTGTTTTTAACTGTTGTTCCTTGAAAGTCGATTGTTGAGGTGTCATTAGGTGGAGGTAAAATTATAGAAAGTTAGCTTTTTCAAATTTCGGAATTATTAGTTTAAAAAATATTCATACTGTTTGAAAAATTTTTTGATGAAAACTTATTGAATTATGGAAATGTCACTTTGTTTGAAACATTTTACGCTTTTGGATGCCGCGAAAATTATTGACTTTCGTGTTGTAGAAGAAGGTGATTTTTCTTTATAGATTCGTACTCCACAGTTTGTGTAGTGTACCAGTTGTTGAATTGTTATGTGAACCCTCATTTATTTTTCTACTTTTATTTTTTGTCATTTAAAATCAATTTCCATTTTTTATATATGTTTCTGAAATTAAAAAACAAAAAACAAAATTAAAATTATTTTTGACTTAAAACTGAGGACAATGTGCTATATTTTTCATAATAGTAATTGTATTATCATCATCAAAATCACGGTCATCATCATCATCATCATCATCGTCGTCGTCGTCGTCGTCATCTTCGTCTTCGTCCTTCAGGTGAAAGGCTTAGTTAACCTTCAAGCCTCTTCTTTTATTCCCCAGTTCAGTCTGAGACACGCAAATCTCCTATTCATCAACACCTCATTCCAGTCTATTTCTCTATTCATCCACATATTCAGCCAACTTGATCCAGCCATCTTAACGGTCGTCAGTGAACGGTTGAAACATCTGACACTTCATTGAGCTGCTGGAATTTCAGTTTGCTCCAATTCAGCAAGTTTGAAAGCAGCTACAACTTTATTTTTCTTTTTTTTATAAAACAAGTAATATTACAATAAAGATCAAATCAACTTAAAAATTCCATAAAACTTCTTAGGTCGTCGGTTGAAAGGTCATCAAAAAAACAAGTAAAGGAAAAAACGAGTTTTTCAACACAAACCTTTTCATTTTTTTAATTGAATTATGTTTTTTCATTCAATATAAAACTATGCTGAAAGTGTCAGCATCCTATAGTCAAAAAACTGGTTAAATTTTACTTGCAAGATTTGTGTACAGAGAAAGCCACACACACACACACAAACAAATTGTAACCTTAATAGAAGTTTGTAAAAAACTGAGATAATAAAATATTTATTTATTTATTTATTCATTTATTCAATAAAATAGTATTATTGTTTTTGCCAAGGTCACCATTTTAAACAACAATGACATTAAAAACTGTTAAAGTGCAAATGATTTAATGGTTTACAAATATGAATAAAAATTGTTGGAATAAATTTAGCTAGCTATATGAAACTTTCTTGTATATGATGTATAGTGTATGATGTATTGTAAATTTATTGCATGCAGTTCTGTAGGTTGAAATCAGAGATGGCTTTCTTTTAGACTTGAATAAACTTGATTATTTGGAGCGTCATTGAGCCGAGCATAATGTTCATCAAGATTTTCAATGTTGTTATATATATGAGGAAGCTGTTGTTGTAGTTCCTGGTGATGTTGTTGTTTTGCATTATGGCTGATTTCATCAACAACTGGCACTGGTGGAACCGCCAGTGTTTCACTTTAAAATAATTTACAATTCTTTAGCCTTTTCTACAAGTTTGAAGTACTGAAATTTAAAACATACCGTTTTTTAATGTTTCTTTTGTGATTAATAACCAGCAAAGTTATTGTGACAGCAGCAAAACCAATAGAAGTAACAGTGAGAGCACCAATTATTATTATTAGTTTTGGCTCAATTAAGTCTGATTTTTTGCTTGTTGTTGGTTTTGAATAAAGAGGTGGTTCTGTAAGTCATTAAAAAAATATGGCATAACTTATAAAATGATAAATCAACTTTGTGAGTTAAATAAAGAATTAGTGGTACCTGTGATTGTTATTAAGTAGGTGTTGGTTGTGTCTTTATTAGCATTCGGATCTGAAATTTAGTTTTAATGTTATCCAGAAATTAAATTAAAATATTGTTTAAGACCTTTAGCAACATGTATCAAATTTGTTATTCTAATATTGATACAATTGAATTATTCAATTTCGTCATATTACAACTGATTTTAATTCAGAACGTTTTGCTATTAAAACTAAAACTATCATTTCAAAGGTGAAAAACTTCCTGTCAGACTAACTCGTTACGTTTCCGATGCATCGATCGGGATTCTTCACGGATCGATCAATAACAAACAAAAACTGTTTGTTCAACGGAGTAATATCACCGGAATTTTCATGAAGGAAACAATAGGAGTCCTTTGAATTGAATTCCGCAGCTGCACATCCTTTAATTTCAACCGTTTCGCAAGTTCTTTTGCAGTCTTCAAGGGACATTCTACCAATTTGCAGTTCACCGCCCCATAATAGTCTACTGTTGTTGTAAAACGTCCACTCAGCAAAACAGTCTGTCAGAAGAAAAATATTAAAATAATTGTTAATTATTTTTTTTTGGAAATAAAACTGATAATGCAGAATTTTTGATGAACAGGTTAAAGTTTATAAGCTTCTTCTGATCTTCGCAGTTGTCTTAACTACTTGTCTCTAATTCTGGAGTCCAAAGAAGTACTGATATCAGTAGCTTAGCGTAGGGGCGACAGAAAAAGGTTTTGGAGGCATCAAAATGCGAGAAAAAAATATTATTTATCTGCCGGATACTGAATTTTTTAGGAGACATAATTTGCTTAAGTTTCTCAACCCCGACGGTCATCAACTTTTTTTATGGAATTTCTTACAGGAAAGATCAATCACTTGTCCTGGTCATTTTATTTATTTTTAGAGGAAGCCCACTCACTCGGGTATCGATTATTTTTTAGAAAAAGAGTTGATCCAAAAAGTATCAACAGCTAAATGGGGACAGCGGCAGTGAGTTTGGCCTGCTCTCCCCGGGTGGATGAAACCAGCCCTACGGCGTTGTCTGGATTTGCTAATTTGTTGTACCGTTTGGTACAAATGAATAAAAATATTTAATTTATTCATGAAAACTGCTGACCTGTCCTGCAGATGACTCCATAACTTCTTTTCGTTATAGTGTCGTCTTAAGTTGTGGCAGTTCAAGTGGGTTTGAATAAAAATATAATTTTTTTTAGTATAAGAAGTAGAGATAAAAAATAAATTAAAAAAAAGCTTTTATTTGCACCTTTATCTGAGCCAACGAACTAAAATTTTTGAATCTAAAACAACTTTACGCTCAATCTTGTACAAAAATCTTTAAAAAAAGAATTCAATTCATGTATTTTCATCCAGAATAGTGGGTGAATTTTTGTTTCTAAGATTTGATCACCACAGACAAACAAACAAACAAGCAAACAAACAGAGAGACGAGTGAAGTTAAATAAAAGCATTTAATAAAAGCATTTAAAAACTATCTGCTGTGATATTATAAAAAAATCTACATTTGATTAAATAAGATAAGATAAATAGAATGTAATAAATTAAAAAAATTATAATAATTTAATACAAGAAACAAACATATAATATAATAAAGAAAACATGTATAATTAAACAAATGAAAACATACATATAAGATAATAAATATAATAAATAAAAAGATAATAAATAATAAATAAATAAATAAGAGATAATATAATAATAAGAGATAATAAATAAAGAGAAACATGTGTGCACTTTTAAGTAATTTAATACAAGAAAAACGGCGCCTATGGCAAAAGAAAGAAAACCCCTCATAAAGTAAAAGAAGAAAACAAACATATTATAAACCTACTTGTCTTGTCGGTTATGAATTCGACGCCAGAGGTCCCCGGAATTTCTTTCCAAAAAGCTCTCGCATTTTTCAACATTTCAGCACTGGAATCATTCAACAGTTTGCTGCCGTTTCTTGCATTCGTACAAAACGTTTTAGCTTCTACGACACTGGTGACTGTAACGTTCGGTCCGAAGGAGAAGAAGCAGTAAGTTGTGTACGGGTCACACCAATTGTACACCTGCTGTGACCCGCTGACCCCGATAGCTAATAGAACGTGTAACGAAAAAACATATCCTACTTTAAACAGCATCGTTCAAACTGAATTGAGAGTAAATGAAATCTTCTGGTCTACATTAGATATAACACGAATCAACAAAGTCGCACCGTAACATCCCTGTTTGTCATAGCAATTACAGCTGCAATTTTAATCTAGAAATCCTCATAATTGAGTCCGTAAATGCTTTCATAGCTTTTTCAAGAATATACAATCACGGCCAATTATAAAATTTTACGCGAGCATTATGTAATTCTACGCAAATATTACAAGTTAATTATTTTGTATGAGGTGAGCTCTTGTTTGAACAACATATCATGTTTTAGTAGTAATTATAATTTGTGTATATTAAATGGTTAAGAATCAAAGAGAGAGAAAGTAACAGAATTTCAGTTTAACTTTATCTCTGTTTTTTTTCAATCGATAGTTAATTAAGAAGTTTAATAAGTTTAATATTATATTTAGCCACCTGCGCTGTCTACTTTTTAATTTCGCTTAGCCTGGTTTATTAGACAGGCTGCAAATATGAACAAAAATCCCTTGAAGATGCTGATGTTAAAGTTAAAATTACCTTTAATGGTCTGAAATTTTATTACATTTTTTAAAAGATATTACTACTATCTTAGTATTGAAGAGGTTTTTTACGGGATTTAAAACCTCTTTAATCCGCTTGGTCTCACATGAAAACATACACTTTTTGTTTTTATTTTCATCAAAAGCAATCTAATATCAGTATTAATAAATACTACAGCAATTATTTGCACAACTAAAAAGCATGAATATCAAATAATGTTTTCTTAAACTCCATTTCACCAAACGATTTTTAAATGTTCAAGCAATCAAAACAGTTGGTTAGTTTAGTTATATGGTTGGTGGTTTAATTGGTTGGTTGGTTGGTAGGTTGAATGTTTAACATCCCTCTTTTTAAACCAGTTTAAAGTAATTTGTTTCATTTCAACGTATTTACCGCTATCAGTTTTAGTAGTTTACTGGTTCATTGTGGATAGCATAATGAGACTTTTTCGTGGCCCTGCGGACTTAATCTGCACTAAGATCGTCAAATTGGAATAAACTGAATTTCATGGTGCTTTGAAGACGTTTTTTGTTTGGAGGCTTAAATCTAAGAAACCTGTTAGCCATGTTTTACCCCGAATCAAAATGGGCCGTTAACTCTACTTGCAATGTTTTTACTGATTCAGAAAGCAAATTTAAGATCTGGACTATTTTAAATGTACCATTAAGATGCTTTATGTTAAATGCTTTGCTGAACTATAATTAGAGTGGTGGTGGTGGTGATGATGATGATGATGATGATGATGATGATGATGATGATGATGATGATGATGATGATGATGATGATGATGATGATGATGATGATGATGATGATGATGGTGGTGGTGGTGGTGGTGGTGGTGGTGGTGGTGGTGGTGGTGATGATGATGATGATGATGATGATGATGATGATGACGACGACGGTGATGATGATGATGATGATGATGATGATGACGACGACGATGATGATGATGATGATGATGATGATGACGTCGATGATGCTAATAGTGTTAAACTGGTAGTTGTTACGATGATGATGACGACGAAATGATTTGAGTTCAGTTTGTCCGTTTCCGGTTTCCACGACTCAAAATCAACTTCACAAGCGCGCTTTTTTCCACGAAGTTTTCAAAAGACGACTTTCTTCTAAAGTAGTGACGTTTAAAGAATAATGAATTTCATTTGTTATTAAAGTTGATTTATTTTGTACACCTGCGAGTGAAAAAAATCCGTTAAAAACAAGTTAATCAATAAGATATCAAGTTGAAGAGGATTGATAAAAGTTGTCTGCTTAGATGAGATTCATGATGCTTTCTAGTTTTTCACTTTTTGTCCTCTTCTCTCTCTGTCTCTCTGTCTCTCTCTCCCTTCCTCTCAGTTTGAATTTTCCTCTGTCTGTTTGAATATCTCTCTAAATATATCAGCAGAACATTTCGTTGTTTGTCTGAATATCCATCTATATGTGTCTCTACTTGAATACTTTCCTATCTGAATAATTCTCATTTTTTACGCACATGCATTATTTAATCTCTTTGTCTGTATGTAAAATATTGTTGGATGGGTTGGTCTCATTAGTTCCATTCTGTCCATCTGGCATTAATGTTTTTTCCTTTGTCAAGACGACTTTCATCTCATTAACATAATACTGTTGTTATTACGCAAAACTGTATAACTCGTCCTAAAATAAATTAAGTTTATAATCATCAAGTACATGAGTACATATATACTAATAGGTTCCATCATATCATTAACATACAAAAATGTAAGCCATAGACTTTCCAGTGGATAAAGATAAAACTAATTTTTTTACGGAGAGACAATAGTTCAGCATGGTTTAATTGTTTTGACTGTTATTGTGTCAGTCTGAAATGTTATAGTAAATGACTAAGTCACAAAGGTTTCTACAGTGAGCCGGGTAAAATTATTTGTTTTTTCTTGATTCAATCTAAAAAGACTAAGAAAATGTATTTCGGGCCAGCGATGGTTGAACATTTTTTTTTTATTTTCTAAGATGTTATTTATAAATCTTCATTCCATAATAGCACTTTCAAATACGTCTTGGAAAAATTCGACAATTTTTTTATATTATATATTTATTAGACTAGCCATAAAACAAATTTATGAGTCTGAATATTTTATTGTTTTAAATCATTACAATTGCATTATCATAAACTTAAGAAAAATTTTAAAGATAATCAATATTTAATGCACCTGAACATAAAAAAAAAGTCTTGGTTCAATAGATACTGGACTGTATTGAAAGTTCTCAAATTGATTACATCATCGAGATGACATGAAAGGTATCAATCGATTGACGAGGAATTCCAAAATAAATAAACGAATCCGCGATTAAGTTTGCTTGTAAAACGACACAGATATAAAAAAAAAAACATTTAGAGCCACAAAATAAATACTAAACGTGAATAACACAAATACCCACATTACGCACACTTATTTATAGACAAGTTTCTCAATAATTATATCTTTAATTAAACAGAATTCGAACCAGCTTTACAGATCACATTAGCCAGCACTCGATCAGAACACAGAAGAACAAGCTCGACGTCTCACTGTACTAATCGATATACGAGTACGACGAACAAAGGAATCATGTGAATGTGCAATCCTTATGATACTCAGGGATTTTTTAGAATTCCAGTTGGCTGGCTGGTTACGATCGGATGACGATGATGACGATGATGACGATGGCGATGATGGCGGTATCGTTGCAGATGTGAATTTACAGGGATTATTGAAATACAATGAGTATAAAGCGTGAGATTTAACTCGTATGTGGTCGACGTTGCTGCAAAACGGAGTGGTGGATTAATTTTTATAGTTTTTGGGGAAACATTTTAGTTTCTGATAAAAAAAAATATATAGCGATTTGACAAATTCACTCCTGAAATTATAAAAAAAAGAAATTCAATTTAACTAATTAGTTGCAAGATGGGAGGAAAGCTAACCAAACACGTGTCCTTGTCGAAACTAATCACCAAATCGAAAGCAAAACGTTCCGCTAGAAAAATCAAACTTGAAAACTCACAACCGGACGTGAACACCACAGAGCTTCCGGTCGTAGAAGAGCAAGTTGAATACAAAGTCTTCAAGGCGTACGAAGAAGAGCCAACACCTCAAAATTCGAACCAGGAGAATAACGGACAGGTTAAGCTCAGAACCACCTCCAATAGTCGGAGCACAGCAGACGCTAATTATAAGATCTACAGACGTAGTGCGGGGGAAACGTCCCTGAAGACTTTCGCAACGTGCAACGGACACATTCCTCAATCGGCTGCCGGTCAGGAAATTGATGATTCCATCCTGAGAAAGAAGGATCCACGAACGCCGTTGGAAACTCTAGAAAATTCGATTCGTCCCAAGAGTATTATTACGCGAAGTAGTTCTTCATTGAGTAGATGCTTGTCAAAAAAACACGCAAGCAACCTCAGTATTCACAGCATTGGATATCGGGGTTAGTCAGACATTTGTTTTCATAAAATATTTTTCATTAATAGTTTTCATAATAAAATATTATTCGAAATTTTGAATCTGTTTATATCATTCTATTAATTGGTATCTATCTCTAGTATCTACACAGTGTTGTACATTTGTACAGGCGCTGAAAAGATTGTACACAGATTCGTAGCTAGGGTCTTCTGCGCCCGGGGACAACTGTCCCTCCCTGCCCCCCCCTTTGCTACGCCTCTGATTGTACAACTAATTTTTTCTTACCGAGATTACTTGAGATTATGTCTTCGTGTTTAAAATATATAAATAAGCTTATAATGATTAATTATATCTTTTTTTCAGTGTGCAGTTATGTTAAAAATATCTGATAAATTTTCCATGTCAGTTACTGCCAGGGACTTTCCGAGCGGATTGTGCATCCGACGTAAAACCCGACAATTCGAGAGCGGACTGGTTCGAAACTTAACTTCTCAACAAGACGGTCCTGGTCTGACTAACGACCAACTATTTCACTTGATCGACGTTGGATTCTTAACGGGAGCTCCAAAAGAGCACATCTCTATGGGTTAAGTAATCAAATGTTTTTTAAAGAACGTTTAATAAATAGGAACACACAGTTGTAGATATCTTATTTGTCGGTGGAGAGTAACTTTTCGGTGAATACGGAATCGAAGGAATATCGTCGGCGAGACATCACAGTGTATTTATTTTTTTATTTCAGCACAATAGGGTTTTTTGTCATAAATCTTATTTTAATTGGTAGAGTATTGAAAGACTTTGGTTTTTATTTATTTTAACCAGTTTAGAATTTTGTTGCTCAAACAAAAAAACAAACAAAACAAACTATTTTTACCAATGCTTTTATTAACTCGTCGTTTCTGTTTCTCTGTCTGTCTGTTTCTCTGTCTGTCTGTTTCTCTGTCTGTTTCAAATCTTGCAATCAATTTTTGAGTCACTTCCTGATGATAGATTTTTTTCAAATTTTGCATACATGCTCAAAATAGAAGACAATGCAATATTCAATTATTAGTTTTACAATAAGTCAATTAATTTAGTTAATTTTCTTGAGGGTTTTATCGAGGGGTTTCTTGAGGGTTTTCTTGAGGGTTTTCTTGACCACAAAACGCTAAGCGATTCTCAAGGGTGTACGAAATTTTCATGAAAATAGTTGAGATATTTAAATTCGATGCTTTTTGATGATATTTTTATTTGTGTTTTAATTACATATAAGAGCATTGGTTTTAAAAATTCGTTTTTAATTTACTTGTTTTGTTTTGTTTTATTGCTAGCATTTAAAAATAGTAACAGGGATAGTTTCAATGAACAAATTATTTGTATTTTATTACGCAACGCAGCCCAATATTCAATCTTAAAAGCTGAAGGCAAAGAAGTCGGAGTGACGGCAACAATTCCGTCGAAGTTCTGGGATAATTTGCAGATGCTACAACCTGCAGATGACGACAACTTCAATCAGTGGTTGGATTACGCCAAAGAAGTATGCGAGCTTCAATTTAACTGAATTTAATTCTAGATTTTAATTGAAGAAACACAACAATAAAAATATTTTTAAACGATAATTTTTTGACACATGAAATGTAACTTGCAGATATTTGCGAGTACCGTCCTTGCAGCCTCCAGAGAACTTTCGAGAATTTTCGAGTATCAGATAGCTCTGATCGGGGAGGGTGCGAGTATGACGGCAGTTACCAAGTACGCGGCCGAGTGCGTCCTCGAGTACGTGAAGGCCAAGAAATTGTTGATCAACATAAACTCAGTCGTCGTCGGCGTCCTGTGCGGAAAAGCCAAAGAATCAGATTTAGACAGCGTAACGGTTTCCGTGCTGATAGGTGAAAAGGAGTTGAAATGGAAGATCAATGAAATCTTCTCAAAACCTGGTCTCAAGAAAGATGAACTTCTTTTCAGTGACCACATCAAAGTAATTATTTGTTTGACTTTTTTTTTAAATTAAGTTTTAGCAAATGTATCTTGTTCTGTGGAGTGTATCAGTGTGGTAGCCAGTGGTACCAATGCAGCATATCTATATAGCAGATTACATTAACTTTATGCTAGTAGACAAATCAGTAATTATATAATAGATAATTTATGATAAAGTTGATTATTTGAAAATTTCTATAAATAATTAGCCTGAGAAGCCACCTTGGTCGCTGTTTGTCAGTTCCGAAAGTGATGCTTCGCTATATGGTTACAGAGGTCTTGCTTTCCATGAAAACGTCCTTACTGGTTCTTACAAAGTCAATGATGACGAAGCCAAATATAATGAAGAAGTGATTTAAATTTTTGTTAACCCAAATAATTTCAGATGTATGTATGTATGATGTATAATTAAACATCATTATTTACATTGTCTCATGCTTTACATTTAATTTAATAGCTGCATACGGTACGCAGAAACGTGAGATTCAATGATAACAAATGTAAATGATCTTAACCGCCAACTGCCGTTCGGTAAAGACACGTTCTTATGTTTCCTTCGTATTTGCTAGTCAGTGGTGTCTCGATATTACAAAAAAGCAATTTACATCAACATACATAATTTCCTAAGAATTAATGTATGTATGTACGTACGTATGTATGTATGTATGTATGTATGTACGTATGTATGTATGTATGTATGTATGTATGTATGTATGTATGTATGTGTGTGTGTATGTATGTGTGTGTGTGTGTGCGTGCGTGCGTGCGTGCGTGCGTGCGTGCGTGCGTGCATGCATGCATGCATGCATGTATGTATGTATGTATGTATGTATGTATGTATGTATGTATGTATGTATGTATGTATGTATGTATGTATGTATGCCTGCAATAAAAAAAGATAGAAAGCTAAACAAAAATCCGGGACACTGAATAACGCTAGTTAAGTATATAAGAAAATCATTTCCTATTTACAAATTAAACCAATATTTATTTTGAAATGAAATTACTTTTATAAAAAAAAACTAACGCAAAACTCAAATAACTAAAATTATAATAACTAAAATAACGCATATTTGATATTTCAAGGCTGCGTGGGACCCTGAAGATTTTCACAGAAATTACCTACCAAGGAAGAGATTGGTTGGTCACAGCGTCTGGAACAACTTTAAAAGGATTCGCTCCAGACAAACTGATATGGAGACGTTAACCTCGTATGTGGTAAAACTACAAGGGGATGTCTATAATCGGGATGAAGTTGAAGTCATCTTTCGTAATTTGAATCGAGATGATGAAAACGAGGATGAGGATGATGATGGTGGTGAAGCGAATGAACACCAGAACGTTTGCATCCAGCAGCATGATGTCGAGAAAAAAATCTCGGTAGAAAATAAATCTGAAGAAAGAAAAACCTTTGAAATAAAAATGGTGCCACAGTTAGTAGATGATGGACTTTTCGTCACGATTGAGAGACGAAATTCTGACGTGAAAATTGATCAAAGTTCGTCGAATGAATGTCTTGCTGCACCTGCAGAAAGACAATTTTCAGTTGCACAAAGTGACCACGAAACTTCAAACGGAGAAAATTCTACATCGATAGAGAGATCAAACGTATGCGCCGCACAAAGTGACCAGGAGTCATCCGACGAAGGAGTTTCATTATCAATTGAAAAGCCAAATGTGCTTGCACAAGTCGACAAGAAATCATCGAATGAAGAACTTTTACCAACGATCGATAGACGAAAATCGTTTCTAAAGGTTGACCATAAAACTTCCAACGAAAACCTATCTATTCCAGAGATCGTCTGCAACGAGTTGAATTCTTTCGACTCGCCAAACTTCTTAAAAAAACGTCGCTGTTCGAAGGCCTTGATAAAATATGCACTGACTCCTGTAACGACTCCGACCCACGCATCGTCGTCATTCCAGATGGAGAGCATGAAAGACGAGTGCATAATCTCTCCCAAGCAATTGAATCAAATCGACTTAAGCGATCTGATGTCGGCGAAGGAGAAGCCAGACTCATCCCGCGAGGGAACGCCCACTGGAAGCATCTCGGCAGACGAGTCTCATTCGCTTTCCTCTTATACCAATTCCAACCAGGATTTGAGATCCAGCTGTGACTACAGCTTAGCTGCTTCCATGAGCAGTGCAGTGCTCAATTCTTCTTTGCGGACGAACAAAGGGGCGGAAGAAAGCGAAGATGGGAAAAAGCTTTCGAGACATTCAACAATTTCGGAATGTTGAACGACTTGAAATCTTGCGCGAACAATTTGATAATATATATTGCATCATTTCAACCAGCATCTATATGTTTAACATCTTCCAGTAGTTTATTTAAAATGGAAAAGTTATATTCTGCATAGACTCGTGTCAAAAAGTGGATAATTTTTTGAAATAACGATGAAGGAGAATAGAATAGATTCGATTTCCATCATAACATATTTGAAAATCATTTTATAACAGCTTTTTCAACTCTGTCAGAGGCTAACGCAACATAATGAATGAGCTACGATTCAAATCCGCTTGTAGTCCATAAAAAGTTTATAATAACTACTAGCAGGGCAGTGGTTAGCCCTCCCCCCCACCCCGAACCCTCGGTCCGGTCATGGGGAACTCAGGCTTTGAAAAGCCCCGAAATTATTGTGGCTTAATTTTTATTAAGGATTTGTATTAATCATTGTCATTCTAGGACCATTTTTGCATGGCAAGTTCATTACTTTAAAAAATGAAAAAAGGTACGACGACACCCCCTCTCAAGCATCGATTTTTAGAAACGTTTTTAGTACGAATTAGAAAATGAGAAGGGCATAGATATATAGAGAAGAGACTAACGCCCATCGACTATTTATGAAAAAAATAAGGCACGATAGCCAGACCATAGTCATGTAATCTATCATTCAAGGGCTCTACTAATTTTTGGGGGGCACTCGCACCATAGCCCGGCACTGAGTACAAGCAGATAGTCTGTTATTGCCACTAAAGCTTGGTAAATTAGCTATGTAATGTAATGTCTACACTGTTTTATATTTTTCATACAAATGAATCTGTAATCCTTGATAATATTAAGACTTATGGTGATTTGGTAGAATTCCCAGGAATGCTCTCTAAGCTACGATACGACTAATGCCTCAAACAAGTGGGAATCATAATTTTCAATTTATCTACCCTAACGTAGTTGCAGTATACCTATATAGGTAAACATACCTGTGTACTTATAATCGCAGGTGTTACCTATAGTGATTGATTCACGAATAACAAATTTAAAGGTAAAAGTCATATTATTAGGGCACCATTTCGTGAAATACACCACAGCAGCACCGGGAACGGCTCGTGCATATGGGATCACACAGTTTTACCTTCCACCCAAACGTGTATCCGAAATTTAATCGGGATGTGCCGAACCCTATTACCCCTATAATTATTATGATAACCTATTTTGTAACATACAAAAATTTCGAACAACGAGTAACTCAGACTAACATAAATAAATATCGAAGGCATATATCTTCAACTCTTAAGCGATAGAATATAAAATGGCAAAAGTAAAAATAAAACTGATAAAATAATCACTGATCGGCAGTTTCGTCTGGTTCATCTTCTCGAATGACCGGGGCACCTTTGAAAATGAAAAACATTAATAATAATATTAATTTCTCAATTACAATTTTTATTGATCTATTTATTCAATTTTTTAAACTTCAGACAGTTTTTAATTGATTTCTCAGAATATCAGCCAATTAAATTCGAAACATTTAACTACCGTCTAGTTTTTTTAACTTTTTCAACCGCATGGCGACCTGATCTTTCCAATCTCCTTCCTGTGTGTGTCTTTCTTCTAAAGGGTTTCCTAAAAACAATTAAAGATAATATATATCCAATTATGAAGATTATATAAACAAAAATAATATAGCCAACCAAGAAGATTATACAAATAAAAGTAATATAGCCAGCTATAAAAATTTTACAATAAAAGTAATATAGCCAACTATAACAATTTTACAAATAAAAGTAATATAGCCAACTATAAAAATTTTACAAATAAAAATAATATAGCCAACTATAAAGATCATACAAAAAAATAATAACAATAATAATAATATTGACACAATTTAATTAACTTAAAATCGCTTATCACTGCAAATGAAACAACTTCTCATTATGAGTTTTAACCTCAACAGACACAGAGCTGTAATGTTTTCATTTATTTTTAAATTCATTTAAACTACATTTAGTTTGTAATTAACCTTGCAACTCAAATTTTTCAACAATAATTTTGTAACTTGAATAAAAGTTAGATACAATTATTCATCAAAACAATTATACATATTTAATATTCAAAATGATACTTAATTGTCAATCAAAATACAATTAAATAATTATTAATAAAAACAGAATTTAATAACAAAGACCACCTATGAGCAAGAGATTCTCCAGACAAGGCAGTTCGGCCTACAAATAATAATTATCATAATCAATATTAAGGTTTTAATTAAGGTATTAATAGACTGAGTTGAGTAACCAGTTTCTGAAATTCTGTCCAATCCTTGATCAAATTGTTGGACATGTACAGAACCTGAATATCGAGCAATTAAAATATATTTAGAATTCATTAACTCAGGTTTATACTTTTTTTTTTATTCAGTCATGATTAGCTCCTGACTTTTAACTTTTTCAGAGAGTTGACTCCTTTTAGTTTTTCAACTTGATTGTACGATATCCACAGTTCTTCCAATGTTTCTCCCACTGCTTCCTTGAAATAATAGTAAAATACAATTATAAAATTTGCATAACTGCTTAATGGAAAAAATTGATTTTAGTAACAAACTACCTTAGCTAATTGAAATTTTTACAGAATTCAAAATGTATTTTTTAATTCAAACATTTTAAAAAATATTTAAAAAAAACTTACCAGACCGGCTAAGCTTTTTATGTTGTTTCTTCCCAATGAAAGAATTTTTAAAGTTTCTTCAAGCATATAAGTTCAATTTATAATTAAAAACATGTTTCTAGAAATATAAAGCAACAGTAACAACTTAATATACTCACTTAGACCATTAAGGTTTGTAATCTTTTCAATGCAGTTTGTTGATAATGAAAGTTGCCTACAGTAAACAAATTATTTTTAAACGTGAACTCGTTAAATTGATTTATTTGTGAATTAGCTTTGAATTTATTTACTCCAATGAAGGAAGAGATGAAAGCGATGCGTCCAGTTTATCGATTGGAGGAATCGAAGCATATAACTCCAGTTTTTTTTCCTCCGAAGCTTTTTTGCCAGTTTTTTCTTCCTGTCTCAATTTTTATTTAATCAGTCAGTCTAAATTAGGAATTTACCCTACTACATTAGTTGTGATAATAAAATATCTGAATATACCCATTTGGCAATTGCTTCTTTTATTGATACTCCCTTAGCTGCCTAAAAAATATAAATAATTATATATCTTGAACTATGAATTTTAGTTATTCAATAAATAACTATGAATTTAATAAATGTAGCCTAAAATATCTTAAACATATAAAGACAAAAGCATAACTATCAAAATTAGCAAGAAAACAGTCAAGCCTAATTATAATAAAATGAACTATTTTATATAGGACGTCCAATTTGCAATAAAATGTCTATTTATTAATTATCAAAACTAGAAATTTTTAGTTATATCAGGTATTTTAGACAACCAACGTTATTAGCCATGGCCAGTGTTTCTTAGGTGAAAACTGTTCAAAACCAAATGGTTACTAAGCAACAAGCAGGTACGTGATCGAAAAAGTAAAAAAAGACTACTAACAACTAAAAATGAACTTTTTCAATTACTGTTTTATGTAACTTAAAATTTAGTTCAAAATTTATTCAGAAAGTAGCAAACAACAACAACTCTTTCTTATAAAGTTATGTTCAATGATAATTGTTGACCGGTTTTCTTTTGTTAATTGAAAAATTAACTAAAAAATACATTATTCTGTTTAAACATGCAATTTTAAAGTTAAAGTATTTTAAGCGTTTCCAACGCAATTGATATTCGAACATCCCTAGCTTAGAGTTTGATATTACACACTTCACACAAAAACATTCTATAGCGGAAGTCGCCCTCCATTTTATGGGTAGTGCTCTTCATCGTAGGTTTTCGCATAATTTCTATCCTCGGTTAAATTTCTGTAGTCTTACGAATTTTGTTTAATTTTTGAAATCCGAAATGCAAGCGATAAAGTGTGTCGTTGTGGGAGATGGGTAAGTGTTTCAATTTTTTGTCTTATCAGGAAGATGTTTACATCCTGATTCGGTTTTCGTCTGAATAAATAAGTGATTAGGTTTGTTTTATCCGTTAAAATACAGAAGGAATAATTTTTGTATTTTTCTGTTTTGTGTGTAATTGAAAAAAGTAATTTATAAAGCTTATTCGAAGTTTTTGAACATCTCTAATTTTTGTGGCTTGTATGTAGAACATGATTAATCAGATTGGAATTCAGTATTCAGAAATGTGGTGTATGGAACTATAAACTATTTTGAAAAAATGGATTATATTCATAATGGAGTAATTCATTTGGAGGTCAATTTTAGCAATTTAAGCTTTGCTTGTAAATACTTTGTAAAAAAATTGGTAAAGAACTTATAGTTTATGTTATGTGTCAATGTAGAAAACAAGTTAATATAAAAATTGATATATTTGGGCTTTTAGTGATTTTAGTTCTAGTTTGTTAACAAATGAATAAGTCAGTTAAATTTACATCTTTATTTTATCTGAAAATAGTTTGGTCTGTATTTTTGTTTATTTTTCAATGACAGACATGATTGATTAGAACATTAGAAACTAGGGAAATAATGGTTTTGTAGGCAAGGATCTGGTTAACGTGTGACTAGAATGTTCAGCTGAAATGTATTTATAGTTTAAGAGCATGAAATATGTGTATAACTTTTTGTGTCTTTTTTAGATTCTATATCAACTCATGAGCGATATTATTTACATTGTGAGCTGTGCAGCTCTGTAATGCCTTTATTAATCATTAAAAAACGAATAAGGGACCGTTTTGTTCTATATTTTTATTTTTTCTATTCATTTATGAAAAGAGAGTTGAAATTTATAGTTTAATTAATTAAAATGATTTTGAATGCTCGATTATAATTTTAAATGGCAAATAGAAATTTATAGTTTACTTAAATAAAATGTTTTTGAATGCTTGATTATAATTTTAAATGAAAAATGGAGATGATTTTTTTATTTATTTCTATTAAAAACTGGAAAATAAAGCTATAAATGTGTTTTTATTTAGTTCCTAATTTGATAGCTATTTACTTTCAGTTGTTTTTACGTATTGATCGGATGTCTAACATTGCTTTTTGTTACAGAGCTGTTGGTAAAACTTGTCTCCTGATCAGTTACACTACAAACGCATTTCCCGGGGAATATATTCCTACAGTGTTAGTCGTATTGTCTCGTGATGTTTTGTAAGTAAGCAATTATACATTAATGCTAACCAACTTTTCTCACGCTCTACAGTTTCGACAATTACTCTGCCAACGTTATGGTGGACGGGAGACCGATCAATTTAGGATTGTGGGATACTGCCGGACAAGAGGATTACGATCGATTGAGGCCTCTGTCTTATCCGCAGACAGTAAGTGTTCGAATAAAGATGTTGAAGAAATAAGTATTCTTACTGCCTGTTATAATTTACAAGCATTAGTAACATCATCTAGTAAATATTAAGAGAATGGCTATATTTATACTCATCTGGCATTTAAGAATAACAATAAATAATAATAATTTATTTATATGGTGCTAGAAAAAGGCAGAGTTGTTGATTTAGCCATGCACTGAGCCTGTTTTTGATTAATTTGTTATTATATATGTAGTTTTTTTAAATTCTATTGCGCTATAATTTGTTGACTTCTTGTTATTTTTTCTATTCAGGATGTGTTTTTAATTTGCTTTTCACTAATAAGTCCTGCATCGTTTGAAAATGTTCGAGCCAAGGTTGGTTATGGAATTCTTTTCATGTTTTATATGGCAATATCTCATCTAATTAGATATATATATTAATATTGTTATTTTTATTTTCATATCTATTTAATCAAATGTGAATTGCGTTGTGATTGTCAGCTCGTTTCATTTCCAGTGGTATCCGGAAGTGAGTCACCATTGTCCCTCAACACCCATCGTACTGGTTGGCACGAAATTGGACTTGCGCGAAGACAAGGAAACGATCGATAGATTAAGAGACAAAAAACTCTCCCCAATCACCTATCCACAAGTAATTTAAGCTATCCGGCATTCATCACTATTTAGATACTGAGTTGATAGCGGATGATAAAGTTGCATTTATTTCCATCCCGACAGGGTCTTGCGATGGCTAAAGAAATCGGATCAGTCAAGTACCTCGAGTGCTCAGCCCTGACTCAGAAGGGGTTAAAAACGGTGTTTGATGAAGCCATCCGTGCTGTACTGTGTCCCAAACCGAAGCCTAAGAAGAAGAAGCCTTGTACTCTGTTGTAGTGTGTGTCACTGCTTGCTGTTGTGCTGCTGCATGTCCGTCGGAATATATATTTATATATATATATATATTTCCTGGCCGGGGAATGATATTTGTAACTTTAAGTGTATGTTTTTTACTACTACTACTACGACTACTACTACTCCATTCTACTGAACTTCAAGTGCTTGAAAAAGTGCAGGACGTTCCTTCACTTCCTTGAATTCGTTTTTTATGTTGTGATATGTTAAGTTTATGCAAATCATCATGCTTAAGGCTAAAGAAAATTGTTTAAATTTTTTTCAGCCACGCAATACACATTATTATAGCTTGCACTGTCTCCAACTTTAGATTTGTCGCCGGCTCACTTAAAGAACTCTAAAACAAGCGTTAGGTAAAAGTCGCTATTTTTCGTTGAGTGACAATCTTTCTACAGCTTATCATCAAAGTTACGTTTTGGAATCGACTTTTTTTTTATTTCTCGTGCTACCGAAGAGAATTAACGCCGACGAATCGTGTCCGACGCGTTTATTTGTGCGCATGAACCTATGAACTTATTCTTCGTCGGTCAACTTAATATATATATCCGTATGCTTCATCTCTATGTTAATTTGATTTTCTATGCATAGAGACGTTTTCGATGTTGAATAATTGACTATAAAATTTCTTAGTGCTGCCTGTGCGAAAACCCACGGGGGGCTTTGTACCCCCCTTATGGGCAGGTTTCGAAAAGCTGTTCGGAATCGTAAACTTGGCGTAGTCCTACGGACGAGTGAGTATTTTATCCTACAGCTACATCATAGAATAATTTTAAGTTTTAAGAAGAATTATTGAATCAAGTTATCAGTTTTTCTATGATTTTTATTTTCACTTTATTTTTGTTACGAAGAAACGCATTTTTGTCATTTCCATTGCTTTCAATTAAGAAATTAGATTGTTTAAAGAATGTGAATAATGTTTAAAGTTTGTTTTAGATTTATATTACTAATAATTAGAGGACTAATTGAATTAGGTACTTGTATGGTCTATAAGGAATTTGGGAAGTGACTACAGCAAGATACTGGGTTCCATTTTGGTTTTTTACTTTTGTTGAGGATAAAATCTTGATGACCATGCCGTTACATGGTCTGTCCAGGTAGTATCAATGTTGAAGTATTTAAATTAATTAAGAGTTGTTTGTTTAATTGAATACACTGCAGGTTGAAAATTGGGACACTTTAACCAATTATTAATAGGGCACCTACCCGCAAAAGTCGGTGGCTCTAGTTCTTCACATGTCCCGCAGGCTAAGAACGATTTCAGTTAACGGGCTACTGAGCGCAAGAATACAAGTTAACCAGTGAACCTTTTGGACTGAAGTCAAACCAGTGGTATTGCTGTAAAGCGTTCGCCTCTTTGCTTAAAGAACGGCGCTTCACTTTTCCCGCTCGCTTTTTCGCTCTCAGTTGCTTTTTCGTTCCCCCTTGCTTTCCCGTTCCCGCTCATTTTCTAATTCCCGTTTCCGCCCGCTCCGCTCATTTTGTGTCCGATCTCAATTTTTTCCGCTATAATTGTCTCCCATTGCCTCTCTTCAAGATGAGGGGAAAGCAACAACCCTCTACCCCCTAAATGACGTCCTTTTTTTGTACCATGTTTTTCTTTGAACGTACGACGAACACAGTAACGTAGAGTAGAGTAGTAATCAAACGTTTATGAGGGCAGCAGAATTTGAAGAAAAAAATTAATCTAGGGGTTACACCTCGGTCGGTTTTTTGACGAAAGGTTGATTAGGTTTAACCCCCCATCCAATCATCGCATATTCTTGAAGAAATTGATTAGGAATTAAATGCATTTTTTGGAAAAACGAAATAGGGCTGCTCACCCGGCTGTCAACTCTGTCGCAGTGGAGTAGCGTTCTGGGCCCATGGAGGTCCGTTGATCAGCTGTCGTGATGTGATCTTGGATACTTATAAAAGTTAGATGGAGAGATGGAAATATGTAAAAGAAAGTTTCATTCTAACATCCAGGGTGGTTATTAATACATAAGGACAAACTTTTTCTGGATTTTGTTTTGTCCAGTTTCTTTGTTTTTAACAATTACATACATTTTCGATGTTTAGTTTCAGCTAGTTTCAACACCAATATTTTGAATAATTAAAAAAATTAAAATTTTAAATTTATTTGTTTAAGTTAAACAATTGTTTTTCTGTATCGTCGTTTTCTTTTGTCAACTTTTTGATAGATCAGTCATCACAATTCGAAGAAATGTTTCGAGATAAAAATACAGATAAGAATGATTTATACATCACTCCAACATAACGCGTCCCGTTTCTTCCATCTGTTCTCCACCCAGAATGCTTCTTGGAGAGATGAGATGGCCCCTACAAGACGTATATATATATATATATATATATATATATATATATATATATATATATATATATATATATATATATATATATTTAAAAGAAATTGCATAGCAGCTTAATGAACAGTTATAACTCTATTAATTTTTTTCAAACATGCACGTTGCTTTGCTCGTATTACGAATGTTTCAACTGTTTTTGTGGCTGTTGTTGAATTTGTGCTTCAAAGCAATTCAAATCTTGCTGTGGAGAGTTACAGGAGTTTCAGACGCTCTGAGACGTGGTGCCGAAAATTCAAGATCGTCATCGGCGGCTCAAGTTTTAAAAGTTCGAGGTCGTTTCAAGTTTTGCGAGTATTTAGTGCCAGCTTCACTTTGGGATTTCTTGGTGAGCCACGAAAAATTCGAAGCGCCAGAATACGTCCTACAAGATCACATCACTTTGTACACAGTAAGTATTATATTTTCTTAAATTAATTAAAAATAAACATTCCGTTGCTAAACTTAAACTATAATGAAGAAAAATTCTAGTAAATCAGTTGGATAGTTGTCGGTCTGTATATATTTATAAAGTTTCAACTTGCTTATTTCAGATAACAGAAAATGAAGCCATTTTCGTAGAGACCCAGCCTGGCCAGAAAGTATGGGACTCCAGAAAAAATCCTTCATTTTTCATGGCGGCACAGTTTTTCAACGCAAAGAAAATAGTCAGAATGTCTACGGAGTCGTTGCACTATCTGGCTGATCAGCTGGGAGATCCAAAAGGGAAACTGATTTTCATCAGCAACTGTGCCAGATGTGGGTCTACTTTGTTGGCACAACTTTTCGAGGCAACTGATAGAATTGTGTCTTTCGGAGAGCCAAACTGTTTGAATTTTTTGTCTAAAATTGATGATACTGGAAATAAAGAAAAGAGTAAGTCGCTGGTATTATAACGTTTATCAGGGCATTAGGTACTGAAAGGGCAATGCATGTTAGAAGTTTTGCTATGATGCCTTAGATTAATTGAGTATTGTCTATTGAAAAAATAACTTGTTGGTAAAATAACTTCAATTGCCGACCGAAAAAAAACAGAAGAACATTCTTTAGCACAATTTGCACGATGTCTAGACCTTTCTGCTAAACTAATGTCATATTTGACTTTTTTGAGCTCCACTTATTTTTAACATAGAGTCCTGGTAACTTCTTTCGTAAAACTTCGCATAATTTGGAGATCCTAATAGCTATTATTTTTGAATTATAAGGTATTAGCATTTTTAAGCTGAGATAAGTCAATGTTTAGAAGGTACTGGTTAACCAGATACCATAGCTCAATAAATGTTGGCTTAATATTTTTTCTTTGTAATTTTATTCAAGCAAAAAACGAGGCATTGGAACGTTTGACAGTTAGCACCATTCGATTGCTGTGCAAGCCAACCAAAGAAGGTAAAGAACTGGCCTACGTCATAAAGCTTTGCTCCCCGGTCATGAGTGCAACTCCACTACTGATGCGCCTTTTCCCCAGTTCGAAACACTTCTATCTCTACAGAGAGCCGCTGAAAGTAGCCCAATCTCTTTATCGACTCTCCTGCTCTCTGTACAGTCTCAAGTTCGTTTATTACTTTGGTCGACGATCGGCCACTCGACTGGGCACCTGCATGTCATTGGTCGGATTTCCGTCATCTATGTATAGGTATAAATATTCATGTATGCACTGTGAAACTCATAAGTAGGATAACGTCCTTGGCCCTGTTACATTGTTACAGCGAACATAACTAGAGTCGATAACATGGACCCATACGATCTACGCTCTTTCTTAGTAAACTACAACCTCTTAATTTCCACAAACTGTTAAAGTTAAATTTAAATTTGTTTTTAACGCAGGCAACATTTGAACAGTTATCTGGCATTCGGTGTGTTAAACTGGTGCGTTTTATTAAGGAAATATCTGGATTTTCGTGCTGCTGGAATGAACATGGTAGCTCTACGCTACGAAGACATTGTAGACGACACGGTGGAGTCGATGAAAACAATTTTTCGGTTTGTTCGTTGTAATTTTTATGAAGTTCAGTGGCGGATACAGAAATTCCTGGTGGGGGGTTGCAGATACGTAACTTAAATTTTTTTTTTTTTAAACTGGTGAATGGTGGGAAGAGGCAGTATTAGCAGGTACTTTTCCAGACAAATTTTTAAAGACTTTCACAATTTTTTGCTAAAAAAAAGCTGATGACTGGGGGGGTATTCATAGGTAGTTTTCTAAAAATGTTATTCTCAATTATGGTCAATTTCCAAAAACTGGGTAATCTATCGATAATATGGTGTGGTATGAATTTCCCCGTCTCCCCCGGATCCGTCCCTAATAAAGTTAGAAACATTTTATATAGCTATGAAACGCTTTTATTGAGTATAAAATATTTCAGATTCTGCGATCTACCCGACGAACTGGCAGAACAAACCGTCGGGGCACTTCAGTGTGATTCCCAGAAAGACACTGCACTGGCAACAGGTGTTTTGAAAAACTTTCCAGTATTAAGTTACGAAAATGAAGCCAAGGTGGAGTGCGACAAACTGACTGAGCGATTCGGCTTTCCAAGGATCGGCGAAGAATTTATTGCCGAATTTACAATAACCCACGTCAGTCATAAAACATCTTACAACATTAAATAATAATATTCAAGCCAAACAGAATCTAATAAAGCAACATCAAATTGAATAAATGAATAAAAAAAAGATGATTTATCACCCGACAAGCACGAAGAAAAGCAAATATATGACTGTCTTCCTTTACCGTCTCTACAGAATGTTTATTCTTCGCGTATATGTGTCAAACTAATGGAGCAGTATAACATGCAACTAGTGATTTCAATGTTATTATATGGGGTTTAAGTATACAATTATTAAAAAATAAACTAACTATAGATTATACTTTTGTTAGAAATTAATTGTCAAAACGTTTTACTGAATAATTATATTTATTTACGTTCTGATATACCTAATCAACACAATTTTTTTCTGATTGTCAAGTTTGCTGCAACTCAAAATTTTTTTCGTAAATCACGCTTTGAACTTTTCAGTCGCGTATTCAAGGGAGGCCCTGAGGGCTCGGCTCCCCACAAACTGTTGGGGGCTCTTACGCAAATTAAAAAATTAAATATTGTATATGGCAGTTTATGAAAGCATTCGAATTTTTGTTTTTTAGTAGAAGTACGTAAAACTACCCCCTCTCCCGGTCAACAGCTTTTTTGGAAAGAAAAAGTTTTTGAAAAATGTTGGGAAAGTAGCTTCGACTACCTTTCCTCCCCTGTCATCCGCGTTCTTGGAGTGATGAAGTATTCTAAACTTTTAAGGCTCTATCTTGTAAGTATACTGAGTCCCCAAAGAAAATTTGGTTGGAACTTTCATCTAATTTTGACGTTCTTTAACGTGATGTGAGTCGGCATAGACTTCTAGGCCACAAATTTAGAAGCTGCATCTCGTAATATAATAAATATAATCAATCACTCTTTCACTATCAGTGTGTAATTGCCGGCCGATACGAATCCACTGTTGACATTGCTGAAGCGTTCTCGAATAAATGATGAGTCGCCGAAACTGATTTTTCTACGCAAGGGTTCTTCTAACGACGAGTGTTTACCCGGCGAGCATCGTACAAGTGTCTGATAATAACGAAATAATAAGAGTAGGGCAGAGTGACTAATGAATGTTTGTCGTCCAATGCCACGCTCATAATGTCAGATCGGATTCTCTCGTTAATTTATTAAACGTCTTGCGTAATCTTTGGAAATCTGATAGATGAAGCCCAAAAAAAAAAAAAAACTGGACCAAGCCTAAAAAAATATACAAAAAAACTGGTCACGGCTTAGAAAGTAGTGGGTACCTACAAATTTTTTGAAGTGGAGTGGCTTTAGGAGCCCGAGCAAGCAAAGGGAGCATTGACGGGGTCCTCGGCTTATGGGAGAAGAAATTTCGCGTTCTGTGGATGAAATAACCCAACAAGAAGACATAAAGCACTACGGTCTGCAATGACTAGTGGGATGTCTGAATACTGAAAAACATCCATTCAAAATGTAAACACAATCACATTCGAAACGATAAATTTCTAGTTTCTGAATACGAATAAGTAGGTTAACGCATTAACAATTGGCAATATGATCATAAAACATCCATTCCAAAAGTAAACACAATCACTTTCGAAACAATAAATTTCTAGTTTCTGAATACGTAAAATTAGGTTAACGCCTCAAAAATAGGCAACATATTCATAGAACATTTACAGAAGATCTCTGATGATTGTCAAAAGAATGCCAAATTTCAGCAAACTTTAGACTAGATAGACCCGACTGAAATTTGTAAACATATAATAAAGATTATGAAATGCTGTGGCTAATCTTAAAACGTAATTGAGAGCATTATTTTATTTTCTTCTTCCCAATTTGCTTGTAAAAACGTTCAGCTTATTTTTACATGCTCATTTCCACTGCGATCAAAGATCAAATATCAGTAAAAAATTTGATTAAAAGTTGGTCATAAACGACTATATTAAAAAAGAACAACTTGAAAATCAATGTATATATAAATCTGTATATATATATGTAAATTCTTTCTTAGAATACTTCATTTGAAAATAAACGAAAAAAGCGAGATAACAGTTTAATATTACCTACTAGCACAAGCTATGTTATTAATTATTACACGTTAATTATTAATAATAATAATTAATACAATTATATTTATTATAATAATAATTTCAATAACTATATTAATAATCTATGATTATCATTTAATGATTAAAAACAGTTGTATTATTTTTCATCATTTTCTGTTTTTATAGCATTTTTTTAAGTTTCCCAGCTAAATAACAACAAATTCCAATCTTTGAAGCATCGATGAAATAACATAATAAGAGAATTCGTCCATGACCTTTACGATCAGCCTTTGAAGAAAGAGTTGAAAATATTTAAAATTAACTCAAGCCAAGCCAGGTCGGGTGAGTTTTAACTTTAAGCAGAGATAAGTTGTAAACTTTGCACACTGCAAGAGAGGCGACATGAAACTTAATAAAATAAAATAAATAAAAATAAGAAGTCGTCTTTTCACTTGTTCAGTCTGAATAGAATAGAACAAAACGTATATTCGGTGATAAGATTGTTCAAAGTATTGGGATTCTGTTGAAATTAAACTGAAATAATAAGAGCTTTTATACTGTTAAGTGATCTGTTGTCGCAATCTGTTCATTTGTACTCTAGGCATGTAATGAAGGGCAGAACGTTTTAAAAAAATCTACTTTAAATAGATCAGTCACTTTTTTTTAAATAAGATTTTGTTTTCTATTTTGTCTGGAATTTTGTTATCCTGTTGAAAAGCCTAAAAGATGCACGCCGTATTTTTATTCCTTCGCATAATCCAGTTGGTAGCCTGGGTGACATTCAACCTCTGTTTCAAAGTCATCCAATATCTCGTCTGGCAGGTGACTGGTGTTTCGGCCACACTGCGTCAAGGTGAGAAAAATCCAAGTTCACCGACGTCGGCCCAGGTCTTGAAAGTTCGTGGAGGTTTTAAATTCTGCGATTATTTAATGCCAGCTTCGATCTGGGATTTCTTGCTGACTCACGAAAGATTCGAAACTCCGGAGTACGTCTTGCAAGATCATATAACTCTTTACTCGGTAAGTCATGCACGCTAATTATATTTTAGTTTTAGGAGTTCTTTTTATTTATAAAACTGTTATCTATCTGGACCGAAGATACACCATCGTGATTTAGAGGTTGTAAAACGTCCAACGATACATTTCTTACACACTATCAAGCTTAGTTTTGCAAGCTAATAAATTGACTGATTACAGTCAAACCTTAATTACATAAAAATTGTAGGCTTAGTTTTGCGAGCTATTAAATTGACTGATTACACCAATTATATCAGTAATTACAATCAAATTTTTGATCTTGTTATCTAAATCATTTTAGATTTCTAAAAATGAAGCCGTCTTCGTTGAAACAGAACCAGGACGAAAAGTTTGGGACGCAAGAACAAATCCATCTTTTTTTATGGCTGCCCAGTATTTCAGTGCTGTAAATGTCATAAGAATGCCACTCGGATCGCTGCACTACTTAGCCGACAAACTGGGTAATCCGAAGGGAGAGTTGATCCTCTTGAGCAATTGTGCAAGATGCGGCTCTACTTTACTGGCTCAGATGTTCGAGGCGACAGATCGGATAATTTCTTTCGGGGAGCCGAACTGTCTGAATTTTCTATCCAAAGTGAGCGACACTAACAGCAATAACGGATTGAGTGAGTTTGATGCATTTTTTATTTAATAAATTACTTATTATATCAGTTTATTACTGTTAATCATCTCCGCTCGAATAAGCCTTGAAAATAATTTAAACCTATAACAGCTAATCCGAGCCAATTAACCTGTGTAATTATGTCATATATGCATAGGTTAATTGCCTATTCGAATATTATTTTTATTTAAATTTGATTTCCATAAAAAATAATCAAATGTTGTTCGAATGGATTGAATTGATTAACGCAATTATCCGTTAATTAATTAATTAATTAATTAATTAATTAATTAATTAATTAATCAAACACGAGACAATAAATAGTTAAGTTCCACTTCAATGCCAATTGCGTCGTGTGACATACCTATTAAGTGATAAATTTCTTTTTTGTTTTGATAGAAACATATAAACAAAATGTAAGCAAAACTAAAACGACTCATTAAAGTTGAGTAAATTGAAGTGTATTTTCAAAAGAGGTAAAAATTCAGTCAATTGATAGTATTAAATATCTACGCTCGCTCATTATAGATATATCTTCTCTATTTGGATTTTTTCTCTATAAGCATTTTTTTTAAATTAAAACATGATGGTTGACATGTGTAAACTTTTTAGAGTAGAGTAACATCCTCTTTCGTTAAATTTGTATTTCTAGATTAATGTCTTCTTTTTTAAACTTTTATTTTTAGATTAATATCCTCTTTTGTTAAATTTGCATTTCTAGATTAATATTCCTTTTTGTTAAATTAGCATTTCTAGATTAATATTCCCGTTTGTTAAATTTGCATTTCTAGATTTATATTTTTTTTTTGTTAAATTCGTAATAGCGAAAAATAAAGATTTAGAGCGACTGGCCATCAGCACAATCCGCGTTCTCTGCAAGCCGACCTCAGGGGGTCACGAACTGGCATACGCCATCAAACCCACCTCTCCTGCCATGGCCGGAATACCCTTCATCAAACGTCTCTTCCCGAATGCCAAGCTTTTCTACCTGTACAGAGATCCTCTGAAAGTTGCCCAGTCTCTCTGTCGTCTGTCGTGCTCTCTATACGGCGCCAAGCTGATTTATTTCTTCGGCTGTGGGTCAGCTGCTCGCTTGAGCGCTTGTATGACTGCAGTCGGATATCCAGCTTCCCTGTACAGGTATGAATGTCATTTTTATTTTGACTAGGTTAATTTATTTTTAAAAGTTTTTGTTGGTTATTTTTTCAGCATTAATTTGCATAATTAAAATAATTTTAATTTGACTCAACATAATAATATGTTACGAAGGATGGATGTCAAATATACCCGGTAGCGCACTACTATACTAGATAACCTATTAATAAAGCCTATTTTTAGACTAAACGTTTTATACCATGAAATCTATCTAAAATTGAAAACAAATTACCGTTCAGATTTTGTGTGAAAGAGCAATTAGCATTGGGAGTATTCAATTGGTGTCTCCTACTTCGAGAATACAAGAAGTTCAGAGAAGATGGGTTGGACATCGTAGCATTGCGATACGAGGATCTTGTCGGAAACACAGTTGACGCAATGAGGAAGATTTTTAGGTTAGTTTAAATTTGTTATTACAACGTTTATCTCAACTTGATTTTTTTTTGTCTGTTTGTTTGTTTCATTGTTTGTCCGGGTAATATTGCATAATGAGGCATAAACGTAGTTTTTAGAAACTTATTTAAGTGTTAACAATTTTTACAAGCTTACAGTTAGTTTCATTTCTCCATTGTCTGATGTCTGTTTAGGAAGTATTTTTTTATATAAGGCGCTGGCAGCAGAGCGGTGGAGCGTTCGCCTGTCGATCATTAGGTCGGCAGTTCAAGCCTCACCGGCGTCACCAGCGTAACTCCCTTAGGCAAGAAGTTCACTCGCATTGCTAAAGGGGTAGGCGCCTATAAATGGCTGCTTTTGCAAGGACCCTTTCCTCGTGGCCTAGAAGTCTAGCGACTGACGCCACGTTAAACATTGTCAAACAAACAAAAAACAGTAGTTATATCAAGATATCCATGGTTTGAACGTAATCTTGTGATCAATTTGTAACCAACTTTCCGACTAGCTAGAGAGCTGAAACTTTTAGCGTAAACGTAAAATTTATGACAACAAATAATTCGATAACTAGAAAAAAGTTTTTTTTACTAAACTTGCTTAACATTCCTTTTTGACTTACATGTTAAATAAATATGATTTGATTTGATTGATGTTTATAGTAGCTCATTATTGAAATTCATGAGACCTACGATAAATTTGAACAAAAAATAGAAAATGTTGTAAACAACTTATAATTCTCAGTTAAAATTTGTGTTTGTTTTTTATATTTTGCCACCGTTTTCTAATTTTATTATTATTATAACTCTTTTAAAACAAAAACATGAAGTTCATGCACTTTGAGTTTTAGTTAAATAAGATCTTTCATAAGTTTCGTCAGCAGTAGTGTCATATCGAAAAAACAAAATTTTATTTCTAAAGCACAATTAATAGACTTATTATTATATTAATAAAAGCAATAACTTTACAAATATTCATCTAAATTACATTGAATAAACAACGAAATAATTAATTTATGCTGATAATTTATAATTTGAGTAAAAAAAATATAATTTTTTACAGATTCTGCAATTTACCCGAAGATCTTGCGGAAAAGTCTGCAGAAGCTCTGAAGTGGGATTCCCAAAAAGACACTCCACTGTCAACAAACGTCTTGAAGAGATTCCCTCTTGTCAAATACGAAGGCGAATCTAAAGCAGAGTGCGATCGGATCACCGAGCATTTCGGTTTCCCGACGGTAGAACATGAATACATTGCTGATTTTACGATTACTCTTCCAGACTCGAAATGACCAAAAAACTTTAAAACGTGCACATCATGCGGAATTGAATTGAGATTCGTCTGATGCATTATTTGTTTGCTTTATTTGTTTTTGTGTAATGAAAAATTGTATAAAAAGTAAGTATAGATAACTTGTTTATAGTTTTGACTTAATAAATTCATATTATATCTTAAAACGAATAAAATATTACCATCTTGAATTCATCTTTAAAGTAAAAACTCCCCTTAATTGATTCTATTTCTTTCTTTCTTTCTCTCTCTCTCTTTTACTCTCTCTCTCTCTTTCTCTCTCTCCTCTCTCTCTCTCTCTCTCTGTTTCTCTCTCTGTTTCTCTCTCTCTCTCTCTCTCTCTCTCTCTCTCTCTCTCTGTCAATACGTTTCTATTTAAGGCAATATTTATCAAAGCTATCAGTCTTAAAACATCTGTTGTAAAGGAATATAAACTATTATTTCAAATAAAAAGCAACGAAAATGAAATGTTCAGAGAATGGAATTAAAATTTAAAGATTCGATACTATTACTACTACTACTTTTACTGGTATCAGTAGTATCAATCAAAACTAGGTCTGGGTTGTATTTATTTAGCGTACCTCCTTCTGCGTAAGGGGCACTCTAGACATATTTAGAAAAAGGTTGAAGCACTTTGATTGTGTGTTTTCAGTTTCGTTTTGATGCAGGATTTATTAATATCAACTTGTTGAAATGTGTAATAAAAATCTATAGTTTGTCTTTAAGAAAATTTAAATTAATATGCTTTTTTCAGTATTAATTATTTAAGAGTTTAGACATATACAACCTGGATTTTCAACAAAATGTTTCTGCAAATATGAACAATTTTTTTAAGTGTCCGTTTTATTTCTAGAAAAAAGTTTAAGCGAAAAATGTTTAATTTAAAAACCAGACAGGCAGTTTTTAACCGAGTAAGTCCAGAGCAGCACAAATAAGAAAAAAAAATCAAAAGATCAGATATTTAGACCTCAATTTGAAACATTCTCAGTCTGCAAATTATATTAAGAAGAAATTGTTTAATTAAAAGAAAGAGAAAAATGAGAGAGTTGAATGAGAGCCAGAGCGAGATAGAAGAATGAGTCGATGATAAGTTATCTAAAAGTAATAAATATGTTAGAAAGTTTACCTATCTATAAGAGTTTGGCTCAAATAAATATTTTCGCCGGCAACTTCAGACATTCAAATTGCAGTTTTAACGGCGAAATACAAAATTTCAGTATTTAGGAAGTTCAACCTAACACTTGCATGATGCACGCTGTATTTCTATTCCTTCGAATTTTCCAATGGATAGTTTGGTTGGCTTTCCAGTTCTGTTTCAAAACTATCCAATATCTCACCTGGCAACTGACAAACGTATCGTCCAAACGAAAAGAAGGAGAAAAAAATCCCAAATCTTCAGCAGCAGTCCAGGTATTAAAAGTTCAAGGTCGTTTTAGATTCTGCGATTATTTCATGCCTCCATCGAGTTGGGATTTCTTGTTGACACACGAACGATTTGAATCTTTAGAATACGTTTTACAGGATCATATAACGTTATACCAAGTTGGTGATTTTTAAGTTTATTCATTTATTGAGAAAAAAATTAAAAAATTTAGCCGACGTGTTATAGGCGAGAATGAATTTAACATTAAATGGTCATTAGGTTTTGCCAAATTTAATTTGTTTACTTATGAAACCCCATAAAATGGAATCTATAAGCAATTTTTTATTATAAAACAAAAATACATTTTTTAAATACTTAATTTTACTTCTAATACAGATATCCAAAAAAGAGGTTTTATTTGTCGAGGCTATACCTGGTAGAAAGCTTTGGGACGCAAGGACAAATTCGCCATTTTTCACAGCAGCACAATTTTTTGGCGCAGTAAAAGTGGTAAGAATGTCGGTTGACTTGTTTCACCATTTGGCTGACAAATTGGGAGATCCAAAAGGCAAATTAATTTTTCTCAACAATTGTACAAGATGTGGTTCGACATTACTTGCACAAATGTTTGAAGCAACTGATCGAATAATTACTTTCTCGGAGCCATATTGTCTGAACTTTCTTTCTACAGTTGATGAAAAACTATCAGCAAATATAAGCGAGTTTTTCTTATTTGTATTCAAATTAAAAAAAATTTTTTGTGAATATTAAAAGTGATAATTTATTTAGTTAAAAACATTATTGCGTGCTGCTAATTTATTTATTTTTACGCAGAAAAAAGTAAAGAGATAGAACGCCTAGCAATTAGTACAATACGAATTCTTTGCAAGCAAACTTCAGGAGGCCAAGAACTAGCCTATGCCATCAAACCAACCGCTCCAGCAATGATTGCAATGCCTTTTCTTGAGAGAATTTTCCCTGATGCAAAATTCTTTTATCTATACAGAGATCCATTGAAAGTTGCACAATCTCTCTATCGCTTGTCTTGCTCTCTTTACAGTCTTAAATTTATTTATTTCTTCGGACGCAATTCGGCAGCTCGTCTGAGCTTTTGCATATCTGCCATAGGAATTCCATCTGAAATTTACAGGTAAGCATTTTAACTTTATAAAACAAATGCTTTATTTAGTTTAAAAATTAAAATAAAATTTTAATGAGAAGAATTACAATCTGTAAAATTTAGTTTATTTTTAATATGACGAGCTAAAATTCAAATTAATCATTTTGTTAGAGCCGGATAAACATGTTAGTCAAGCTTTGAGATTTGTTTTAGCTAAACACTTCGTTGTAATACGATGACAGTTTTTTTAAAGTTCTTGAATCTTTGATTATAAAAATAAAAGTGAAGTAACATTTTTTTTTAAATTGTTATATCTATATAAAAATAAATAAACCAACTAATATGTATAATCATTTAAGATACCGCTTGAAACATTATCTGTCAATCGGAGTTTTTAATTGGTGTGTTCTCCTGAAGGAGTACCTTAGATTCAGGGAAGATGGAATGGATATAGTTGCCCTGAGATACGAAGACCTTGTTGAGAACACATTCGATGCAGCCAAGAAAATATTTAGGTTAGTCATTTTTATATGATAAGCAAGTGTATGTGAAATGTGCCCAAAAGTGAGAGGAATATCATAAGTGATTTGTGGCCTTCTAGTGCAAAGACTAAAGCCAAGTTAAACATTGTAAAATTAAAAACTTAAGAAAGTTATATAAAAACAGTATAATTTTTAGTCATTACTTTGACAGATTCTGCAGTTTACCAGAAGAATTTGCCGTTAAAGCCACAGAAGCTCTAAAATGGGACTCCCAAAAAGACACTCCACTATCTACAAATGTCTTAAGAAAATTTCCTCTTTTAAAATACGAGGGCGAAGTTAAAGAAGAATGTGACAAAGTCACAAAACATTTTGGCTTTCCGAACATCGATCACGAATACATTGCTGATTTTACAATTACTCATCCAGACTTTGAGTTACCTAAATTTGATGTTGTTTCAAAAACTTGAAATTGAGATAAAGTTTTATTTCAAGGTTATATTTTCCACTTCAGAGCGCAATTTTTCTTTACTGTTTGTCTATTTGACATTATTTTTTTTTCAAGTTGATATTAATAGAAAGCGAAATTTATCAAACTCTTTGCTATTTCATATTTCACTGTCAAAAAATGCGTTGAACAGCAACCGTGCTAACTGGCATTCGGAAAAATCTCACCAACTTCTGAAAACTGAGTGGTACAGCGTTTTTCACTCTTTGATTCGTGGCTTGAAATTTATTTAATAAATTTAATGTTTTTTTCTTCTCAACTAATTTTTCTAAATTTAATATACTCACTGAAAAAGTGCGTTTGCGAAAGTTTGCGAAAAAATTGAAAGATAAAAGAACGTTCACATCTGAGTAACAGCTGAAAAACACTACAATAATAAAGGTTAGTTTACCAATACTAATCTCATCTCATCGCTGCGCCTAAATGATAAAAGCTGAAGATTTGTCATTTGAGTCATTTCAATTATTAATTATTTTTAGTACAAATGATAAAAACACACACAGGCCGATCTTATGATCTTTTTCAAAACGTTATTTAAAAAAACAAAAACAAACAGAGATCTCTTTACAACCCATCATCATGAGTTGTGAATTTCGTAGATCAACTAAGAGTTGACACTTGAAAGACATCGTTGACAACTCAGAGATATGGAGACGCTGTTCGACATCAGGATCTGAGATATTCTTCGGAAGTTTTTTTTTAATCGATGGTTGTTTGAAATAAACAACACTTGGTTCGTTCAATATCGGGTCGGCCATGGACTCCTAGATAGCTATCTATCTAGGAGTCCATGGGTCGGCAGAGGCTCAGATCAGCATCCAGGGGCCTCCTCACTACACCGCCGGTTCATCGCGCGACGCTCGACTTAAGATCCATCGACGTGATTGGGCCTGAAATGTGGAACAAACTTCCTTTCCACATCATCTCTACATCCAGTTCAACCAGTTTCCACACAGCACTAAAAACATTTCTGTTTACTAAATCTTTTACCTAACGTCTACAGTGGTCTTGAAATTCTTTTGAAGAACATACGCCACTTTAATAAAACTCGGATTCATTATCATTATTATTATAATATTTTTGCTTTAAAAATAAAAAATAAAAACTTTTTAAGTAAACGATGTCTTTCCTAATTCAAAACATCGGTACAAAGATCTGTTGACAGTTGTACAACCTTTCTGTCGCTTATCAGGCTCGTCTCTCAACTCTCCCAAAACCACTCGCGCACATTTTGCTTATAATTTTTTGACTCATAAAGATAAGAAACACTTCAAAAACATTACAATACAGCTGAAGGTGAAGGTTGTGTACTTTGAATGTTTGTTATATATTTTCAGCTAAGATTTAAATTTTCTACTCCTAAGAACTGTATTAAAAAAATTAGACGTTTTTTTTAATAAAAAAAGGATATTCACTTGTAGTTCATCTTTAGAATTATTTTTTTAAATAAAAAATTAGAATTTAGATTAAGATTTAGCAATTTAATGAAAACTCTGGTAAAATCTGATTAGCTGTGAACTAGACTTCTTATAGAAAAAATTACATCAAAATAATTTAGACATGATTTTTTATCTTCAAATCAGACAGCTGCCCGCCAGTGAGCCCAACGATAAAAACAAACTCTTGTTAAGAAGAGAGTGTTTCAAAGGCTGTCTCAAATGAAACTATTTGTCGGCAACGTCAGCTGTTTAGTTAGGCCTCCTAAAAATAAAATTCCAATAATAACTATCTTTAATTTAACACTTGCATGATGCATGCTGTGTTTTTATTTCTTCGAATTTTCCAATGGATAGTTTGGTTGGCTTTCCAGTTCTGTTTCAAAGCTATCCAATACCTCACCTGGGAACTGACAAACGTATCGTCCAAACGAAAAGAAGGAGAAAAAAATCCCAAATCTTCAGCAGCAGTCCAGGTATTAAAAGTTCAAGGTCGTTTCAGATTCTGCGTGTATCTCATGCATGCATCGAGTTGGGATTTCTTGTTGACACACGAACGGTTTGAATCTTTAGAATACGTTTTACAGGATCATATAACGTTATACAAAGTTGGTAATTTCAATTTTGTATATTTTCAATATTTTGAAAAATTATGTCAATGTTTCGTAGCAAAAATTAAGATTTTCAGCTTTTCGAAGAAGCTGATTTTTAACGAAAACAACATCTCACGTCCCAATTAAATTGTATGCAAATTGTTTTATACCTTTTATGAACATTAATTTCACTGCCACTTTAGATATCTAAAAATGAAGCTGTGTTTGTCGAAACTGAACCTGGACGCAAGGTATGGGACACAAGAACAAATTCACCCTTCTTCACAACAGCCCAATTTTTCGGCGCAGTAAAAGTGGTAAGAATGTCGGTCAACTTGTTTCACCACTTGGCTGACAAACTGGGGGATCCAAAAGGCAAATTAATTTTTCTCAACAATTGTGCAAGATGTGGTTCAACATTACTTGCACAAATGTTCGAAGCAACTGATCGAATAATTACTTTCTCGGAGCCATATTGTTTGAACTTTCTTTCTACAGTTGATGAAAAACTATCCGCAAATCTGAGTAAGTTTTTGCAATTTTCATTTTACTTTTAAATTGTTTCATTTCAATTTTAAGGCTGTGAAAACTCAGACTTGCATACCGAAAAAGATGATTTATTTTCTAGAACACTTCAAATAAGGTCAATTAATTGGATCATTTATTTTCTTTTTTTCCAACGTTGCGTTGTTCATATGAAAATTTTACTACATTCAAGCCATCCTATCATGCGTAATGTTTGGATTGAAATTTTTTTAACCTATTCTGAGGATGAATCGGGCTTCAGGGTCTTAAACCATGAAGGAAACACCTATCTTTTAACTTCACATATGTTTGGTTCAAAAAACATTTTTGCATAGCGTCAATTTATTTGTTTACACAGAAAAAAGTCACGAGATAGAACGCCTAGCAATCAGTACAATACGAATTCTCTGCAAGCAAACTTCAGGAGGCCAAGAACTGGCTTATGCCATCAAACCAACCGCTCCAGCAATGATTGCTATGCCGTTTCTCAAGCATATCTTACCTCGCACAACCTTTTTCTATTTGTACAGAGATCCGTTGAAAGTTGCACAATCTCTCTATCGCTTGTCTTGCTCTCTGTACGGCGTTAAATTCATTTATTTCTTCGGACGTAATTCGGCAGCTCGTCTGAGCTTCTGCTTTTCTGCCGTAGGTATTCCATCTGAAAATTACAGGTAAACATTTTTATTTATAAAAAAAAAAAAACTTTGATACAAAGTTTAGTAGCTTGAGACATAATTAGATAAAACTCTAGGCTGAATCAACTTATTTGTAGAACTTTTTTATGCCATACTCTGATACTCTACCAACCAAAAACGTTTTTATAGTCCTCTAGCGATCACATTATTGACCACGCACGGACTCCTACGATGAAATTATGCGAACAACCTTGAAAAATATTTAATTAATTAGACCTACAGACTATACAATCACAGAACAAGAGCACTGAACATCGATTTTCGACTGGCAGAAATTGAGATGAGCTGACCTGGTGGACAAACATGCGCAGACGCAGACGCTGCTTAGTCTTCTTTTTCTTTTAAAAATCAGCTTTTTTCACAATGGGCTCTCTATACAAATGTTTTATTGCTCCCAGTATAGAACATTTTTTATCGACGGACTCTATGATCTAAAAATAACAGCTGTAAAATGTTTTCAAGAAGTAACTTAGACCTTAAAATAAGATTACATAAGTTTTAGAGCTACCAATATTTTCTTTAGAACTAGTTGCAAAAAGACAAAACAAAACCGGGTCAACAAAAGCTGACAAGATTTTAAATTTTAATAGCTTAAAATAAGTATAATTTTTATTTGGATTTATTCAGTAGCTGAATTAAAATGTTATGATCTAAAATATAGAATGGAATTAAACAAGTAAAGGAAAAACGAGTTTTTCAACACAAACTTTTTTATTAATTGAATCATGTATTGTCATCCAATATAAAGCTATGCTGAAAGACTCAGCTTCCTAACTAGTCCAAAAGCTGGTTAAATTTCACTTGCAAGATTTGCGTATAGAGATAGACAGACACACACACATACACAAACAGAGATTTTAACCTAACTAAAAGTTTGTAAAAAATACCTAAAATTCCATAATACTTAATTATTTTAGATACTGTTTGAAACATTATCTGTCAATCGGAGTATTAAACTGGTGCATTCTGCTTAAGGAGTATCTTAAATTTAGAGAAGATGGAATGGATATAGTTGCCCTGAGATACGAAGACCTTGTTGAGAACACAGTCGATGCAACCAGGAAAATATTTAGGTTAGTTTTACTGATTTAATAAGCCGTTGTTTGGCTGGATTTTTCAGGCGTTGCTGAAACAACCTGTACTTTATTTCGACGTCAAAAGAAGTTGGGCTTAAACTGCCACAATCTAGTGTTTCATGATCAAATGTCATCCTAGATGAAAATCTAGGATAAACAAAGTTGCTACGTTTCCACATTCTAGTTTTCCGTGTTCAAATAATTCAAATTAAAAATATAAAAACAGTATAAATAGCACATTAACAAGTTTCTCTCCAAAAGCTTGATTATTTAGTAAAATATTTTGAAGAATTTCTACACCAAGACATTGCTGTAGAATGGTTGCAAAAATGCCTGCAAAACGCCGCCATTATTTATTTATATACATGAACAGAGTGTTTAATCTATGTACAGAGTGGGCCAAAAAAAGTGAGACGGATTCTTGTTTTGTAATCGATTTTTTGACCACTTTTAGAAGTCCAATTGACTTGAAAATTTTCAAACACATGTATTTTCTCTAACAATACAGTATTGGAATACTTTTTTTGAAATATTTTGTCTAAATTTAAAATAATTACATCTTATTGTATGAATGGCGAGGGGCTTGCAAAAAAAAATCCGTCTCACTTTTTTTGGCACACCTGGTATATAAAAATGAGATTATTTATGTATGTCTTTCTGTTTTTTGTATGTCCTTTATGCATTGCTACACCATTCATCGGATCATAATTAAATTTTCACACAACCTTGAAAGTCAAGGGGGAAAGGTTTTTGTGAAAAAGAATTGAAATCGGCCACAAAATGAGCGGAATGAAAAAAGGAGAGCGAGTGGAAATGGGAACTGGAAAATGAGCGATAACGGAAATGCGACCAAGAGCAAAAGAATGAGCGGGGGAAAGAAAGAAACCGGAAACGGGAGAATAAGCGGGAGAGGGGAAGGAAGTGGGAAAAGGACCGAGAGCAGGAAAACGACTTAGCTGGAAAGCGACCGGAGCGGGAAAGCGACTGGGAGCGGAAAAGCGACCGGGAGCGGGAAAGCGACCGGGAGCGGGAGCAGGAAAGCGACCGGGGAAGGCAACGGGAGCGAGGGAGAAAAACGATAGAAAAATCTCTAAAAACCCTGGGCAACGCCGGGAACCTTGCTAGTTTTGTATAAAACGATATATATTTTAGTTATTGCTTTGATAGATTCTGCAGTTTACCAGAAGAATTTGCGGTAAAAGCAGCCGAAGCTTTAAAGTGGGACTCCCAAAAAGACACTCCACTATCTACAAATGTCTTAAGAAAATTTCCTCTCTTAAAATACGAGGGCGAAGTTAAAGAAGAATGTGATAAAGTAACCAAACATTTTGGCTTTCCGAACATCGATCAAGAATACATTGCTGATTTTACAATTACTCATCCAGACTTTGAGTTAACTAAATTTGATATTGTTTCAAAAACTTGAAGTTGAAATCAAATTTTATTTCAAGGTTATATTTTCCACTTCAGAGCGCAATTTTTCTTTACTGTTTGTCTATTTGACATTAATTTTTTTCAAGTTGAAGCTTACTAGTACGCAAAATTTATCAAGCTCATTATTGCTATACCATATTTCACTACTGAAAAATGTGTTGAACAGCAACTGTGCTAACTGGCATTCAGCAAATCTCATCAACTTCTGAAAACTGACTGATACAGCGATTCTCACTTTTCGATTCGTGGCTTGAAATTTATTTAATAAATTTAATGTTTTTTCCTTAACTTGTGTTAAAGTTGAGTCACAATTTCTCTCAAAAAATGCGCATAAACTCATAATTGAAAGATTAAAAGCGTTCACAATTTATTAACAGTTGACAAATCATAATATACAAAGGATTTGTAAAAAAAAAACGTCTTACTTATTTCAAATGAATTCTAAATCTACAAAAATTGTTTTTCGATTTTTATTCATGGTTTGAAAAAAAACCCATAGAAAAACTGGGTAACGCTAAGGCAATTTCAACAAAATTTTATTTTCTATATTTATATAAATGACTGTCTGCCTGTCTGTATGTGTGTTTTTATGCATTGCTACACCATTTTTCCAATCGTAATGAATTTTTCACACAACCTTGATAGTCAATAACGGAAGATGTTTGTGAAAAAAGTCGGTCACAAAATAAACGGAGCCGGAAAGCAAGCAAAAACGGGAACTGAAGAATGAGCGGGAACGGGAAAGAAAACGGGAATGGAAAAGAAACCGGGAGCGGGAGAACAATCGGGAAAGGGAACTAAAGTGAGAAAACATTAAAAAAATTAATTTAATTTTGTTGAAATGTTTTCAATAAATTCCCACCCACAAGAAGATATAGGTTCAAAACTTTGGTCATTCTCAAGAAGAAGTTTTACAACAGTATGTGTTTGAGGTAGAGCTTTGTTATAAAGTTCGAAGTGCATTTCGCACAAATTCATCAAAAAAATAAAAAAAACAGGCTCTATAGAAGCTCGTTTGATCAATTTCTCTATCAACTCTTGTTTTGTGACAAGAACTCTCCACACATCGACATGAATCCAGTTTTTAAGTTTATAATATGGTATCATTTCTTTAACAGCGTCATTTGAAATCGCAACTTGCATAAACATACACATGAATTGATTTGCATCATTTACAAGCATATCGAAACGTGACAGAAGTTTGAAACATTCTAGACATTTTTTAACTGAACCAATCTCCAATCCCTTGCAAAGTAGTTTCACAATTTCATGAACTTGAATGATCGAAATGGTTTTCTTATCATCTAACAATAGTAAAGTTAATTTACCAATACACAGTTCAAAAGAATTTTTTGATTGGAAAGAAAACTTTAATTCTATCATTAAATCTTGACATTCCCTTTGCCTTGCTGAGATATTCTCTATAAACTCCTGCCAACAAGAAGATATTGGCTCAAAATGTTGACCTTTATCAAAAAGAAATTGTACAATGGTAGATGTTTGAGGTAGAGCTTTTTTATAAAGTTCTAAGTGCATTTCGCACAAATTCATCAAATAGATTATAAAAACAGGTTCTATTGAAACTCGTTTTATAAGTTTTTCTATTAACACATGTTTTTTAACAAGATCTTTCCATACATTGGTATTGATCCAGTTTTTTATTTTATGATATGGTATCATTTGTTTGAAACTGTCATTTAAAAACGCAGCTTTCATGAACATGCAAATGAATTGATTTGCATCTTCTACAAGCATATCGAAACGTGACAAAAGTTTAAAACATTCTAAACTCCTTTCAACCAAATTAAACTGCAAGCCTCTGCATAGCAGTTGCACAATGTTGTGTATTTTATTGATCGGGATTAATATATTATCTAACAATATTCTACTTAATTTATATAAACGCAGTTGAAAAGAATTTTTTGACCAGAGAGAAAATTCCATTTTTTGCATTATTTCACTGTATGTCATGTAACTTCCTAAACATTTTGCGTTGAAATTCTTTCTTGCTGATACGGGAGAGTATTTACAAATACCCAAGTATTCAAATTCTTTGGCTTGAAGCCACGTAAACTCGTTATCGCTACATGAAAATTCACCAAGTTCAAGATGTTTTAAATTAGGAAGCCGATCGACAAACTGTTTTAGTATTTTAGCTGAAGGAAATATTTGAGTCAGGCTAATATCAATCCATTCCAGGTTTACTAATTTTGAAATGAGTTCAAACAACTTAAAAAATGTGTCTTCATTCACATCTATATAAGGTAATGCCAATTTCTTTAGATTTACACTTTCTGATAGCGTTTCAATTACTAAAGGTGTTAATCTGCATTGATCATATGAAAAGGTTTTAAGATTTTCTGTCGGAAAAATTATATTCAAAACATCCAAAACACCGCAATGTTCATTCCAATTATCTAAAATCAAATTACGATCTGGCGTTACTGTTTCTAGAAAGTTATTGTGATTGCAAGATAAATAAATTTCAATCAAGTGAGGACAATATAAATGTTCATTACCTGCTTTACAATCTGGTCTCCCTAAAATACATCTACCAGAACGGCACGGATACGGGCATATTAATATTAATTCGATAACTGTGAGATTAGTGCAAAATAATTTACGAATGTGATGGGTAAGACTAAATTTATTATAACACTTTATATAGAAATATGAAGGACTGTTAACTTTAAACAGATTGTCAACGATGTTTTTGGCAGATTCAAAATCACGTTCAAGTATGTTCAACACTAAATTCGAAGATTTGATTTCTTCAGGTTTCAACAAACAGGGATACACATAAGAAAAAGGTATAAACTGCATTTTTCTAATGCTTTCGTTAACGATATCTTCAAACAATCCGTAGGTTAGAACTATTCCATCTTTCATCTTGTAATTATTTAGTTCAAACAGGTCGTTATCAAGAAATATTTGTGAAAAGTTATCAACACTAAACTCTTGACAAATTTTTTTAAGTGATTTACATTGGCGATTTTCATAGAATTCCATTTTTGCCAAGATACAGTTTGCAATAAAGTATTTAAAACCCAATTAGCTGTTTAATGATTGTGATAACGAAATACAACGCACCTCAAACACATGAAAATCATTAATGTGTAAACATTGATATATTTACATTACATTACAAGTTGAAGTATATATATATATGTATATATATATATATTTATATATATATAAACTAGCGGAGATACCCGGCGTTGCCCGGGTTTTTTAGAGGTTTTTCTAATGTTTGTCTCTTTCTCTCCCGTTTCTTTTCCCACCTGCTTTCCCACTCCCGTTCGCTTTCCCGTTTTCGGTCGTTTTCCCGCTCCCGGTCGCTTTCCCGCTCCCGGTCGCTTTCCCGCTCCCGGTCGCTTTCCCGCTCCCGGTCGCTTTCCCGCTCCCGGTCGCTTTACCACTCCCGGTCGCTTTCCCGCTCACGTTTGCTCTCCCATTCCCGCTCACGCTTGCTTTTCCGTTCCCGCTCGCTGTCCGTTCCGGGTCGCTTTCCCGTTTCTATAATAGACAAACTAACCCACAAACATTCATATATATATATATATAATCTTAGCAAATCTATTTTACGTTTTATAGGCTAACAGAAGTTATGAAAGAATGGAAAAAAAAAAATGAGCGTGAACGGGAGAGCAACCGTGACCGGGAATGGGAGAGCAAGCATGACCGGTAACGGGAGAGCAAGCGTGAGCGGGAACGGGAAAGCGACCGGGAACGGGAAAGCGACCGGGAACGGGAAAGCGACCGGGAACGGAAAAGCCACCGGGAACGGGAAAGCGACCGGGAACGGGAAAGCGACCGGGAACGGGAAAGCGACCGGGAACGCGGAAAGCGACCGGGAACGCGGAAAGCGACTGGAATCGGGAGAGCAAGCTTGGAAGGAAACGCGAGCAAGAGAGAAAATCGATAACAAAACTTCTGAGCGGGAAAGCGACCGGGAGCTGGAAAACGACCGAGAGCGGAAAAGCGACCGGGAACGCGACGAAAACGGGAAGGTGGAGAAGGAAACGGGAGCGAGAGGGACAAATATTAGAAAAACCTCTAAAAACCCCGGGCAACGCCGGGTAACCCCGCTAGTATATATATACATATATATATATATATATATATATATATATATATATATGTATACATAAACACAGACACAGACACACATACATGCACATACACATACATACATACACACATACATACGCACATACATATATATATAGTTCCCGCTCGCTCACCCGCTCCGCTCCGCTCATTTTGTGACGGATTTCAAAATTTTTTTTTTTTTCGATTTTCATTGACTCTCAAGGTTGTGTGAAAATTTCATTACGATCGGATGAAGGGTGTAGCAATGCATAAAGGACATTAACATACATATATACAAACATTCATTTTTATATATATAGATATATATATATATATATATATGTACGTATATATATATGTATATATATATGCATATATATATATGTATATATATATGCATATATATATATATATATATATATATATATATATATATATATATATATATATATATATATATATATATATATATATATATATATATATATATATATATATATATATATATATATATATATATATATATATATATATAGTTCATAGCCCTTTTCCCATTTTGTTAAAAACTGAAATAGAACTATGTAAGAAATAAATACTAAAGTATTTACACTAGTAAATCACAATTTAGTCCTGTTTTTTCTAGTCTTTTACTGGCAAAACAAATTTCAAATATAAATGGAAAAGTTTAAGTTGTTGTTATTACTAGTTTTTTCAAAAATTACAATTTATTCAACTAACGTGAAATTAAGAGTTCAGAAAACGAACGAAACTAATAAAATTATTATTCAATAATACCATAAAGTACTTAAATGTAAACAAAAAACAGTGAATTATCATAAAAAAAAATTGAATCATCATAAAACTATATAGATTGGTTAAGTATAACTACTATAATATAGTTAAACTCCATGCAGCAGAAACATAGTTTGAAGAAAGGAAGAAAGGCTGCCGCAGGCGAAAAAAATTGTCGACTATTTTTTAGTCTGCAGTCTTTTTTTTGGTATCTTTAATAATTTAGTAATGAAAAAAAAAGACTGCAAACTGAGGATAGTCAAACTCAGTCTCAAACCAGTTAAACATACAGTGATTAACCCAATGAGATTCAAGTACCACCCCTAGTAAAAAAAAGTCTTTGGATTTGCAAAAATCCCGCGAGTGGCACCTGTCGGAGCTGTGGGGTCCGGACACCCCGCCCAGCGCCGCGTCTGATTGGAATGCTATGATACATTTTTCAAATTTGTGTGCTTGATGTGCACACCAAAGCCTTAAGAGGTCTGTCAGTAAATTTCAATTAAGTTTCCGAAAACATGTTGAGATAAGTCTGTTTAATTTCAAAGCTATCCAATACCTCAATAATAAATATGAAGCACTACATCAACCTGTTGTTAAAACTGGCTATTTAATATTGAGGAGGGGGTGAAATCCGCTGTGCGTATGTACGCATAGGGGAGGGGGTCTAAAAATGTACGAGATGCAACAGGGGGGAGGGGGTCAAAATCTCGAGTTTAATGCGTACGTAATATGTGAATGGTCCCATTATCCCATTAAATCAAACATTATGCATGGCAGGAAATGTAGTGATTTTAATTTGCTTGGAGCAGTTTCGGTACATAGTATTGAATATTCTTGAAGAACACGCTCAATTAAATATACATTTAGCGTTTATCAGTTTATGTGAGCTAAATATTTAATATAAAAAATAGAAGATGGAGAAAGACTAATGATAGAACAGGACATTTTTTTAGATAGTAATTTACGAGAGTTGACTTTAGTTTGAACAAGTGAATTAAAAAACAAAGTTTTTTAAAAACACACTTTTATATAACTGATTGTGTAAGCCACATTCTGTTACATAAACAACGAGCATATTAGCATAGACAATAAATAGTTTGACGAAAATATCACAAATAATTATTTAATTAAATTTTGTCCAATCGTTCCAAATATTTGATAGAATGCATTGTTAATCAATTCGGAGGTATGTTTAAATTTTGAAATTTCTAGCTCATCGGGAAGGTAGTTTAAAATCGATTGCAAAATTTGACGACAGACAGACACACAGAGACGTCAAGGTAAGTTAAAGTGTGTAAAAACAATTTTAATCTTCAGAGTCCAACAAAAACATCTGAGTAAACTAAAATTTAAAGTATTCATAGAACGTTTTAGAGTCAAATGGACCGAAAAAAAAATCGATTTAGCAAAACAGGTAACCTGCAGTCACAAATTTCTAGATATAATCGATTGCGCACATGTGCCCAAGCGATTGGCGTATTAGCATAAAAAGTACTAGACGAGTATTTCGAAAGAAACTGCAACTGAAAACTGAGAACTTTAATTGTCGCTAAATAATTTTTTATGCAAGATTTGAAAACAGCTACTTGTTGAAATATGTGTTAAAATAATTAGATTAAGTTCGGTTATTTACCAACAAGTGGATCTATCAACAGAAACAAAAATTAATATAAAATAAAAAAATTGAAGAGAGAAAAAAAACGAATGGAAAAGAACGTGAAAGGCTGACTCAAATAACAACATTTGTTACCAACGTCAGCTGTTTAAATAGGCTTTTTAAAAACAACGAATTTCAGTGACGAAGAAAATTTAGTTTAACATATGCAAGATGCACGCTGTGTTTCTATTTTTTAGAATTTTCCAATGGATAATTTGGCTGGCGTTCCAGTTCTGTTTCAAAACTATCCAATACCTCACCTGGGAACTGACAAACGTATCGTCCAAACGAAAAGAAGGAGAAAAAAATCCCAAATCTTCAGCAGCAGTCCAGGTATTAAAAGTTCAAGGTCGTTTCAGATTCTGCGATTATCTCATGTATGCATCGAGCTGGGATTTCTTGTTGACACACGAACGATTTGAATCCTTAGAATACGTTTTACAGGATCATATAACGTTATACCAAGTTGGTGATTTTTAAGTTTTTTCTAGTTGAAATGTAAATTGTATGCAAATTTTCAAACAACTTCATTAAACTTTGGTATCACTCCTACTGCAGATATTTAAAAAAGAGGTTGTGTTTGTCGAAACTGAACCTGGACGTAAAGTTTGGGAAACAAAGACAAATGTGCCATTTTTTACAGCGGCCCAATTTTTCGGCGCAGTAAAAGTGGTAAGAATGTCGGTCTACTTGTTTCACCACTTGGCTGACAAACTGGGAGATCCAAAAGGCAAATTAATTTTTCTCAACAACTGTACAAGATGTGGTTCAACATTACTTATGCAAATGTTTGAAGCGACAGATCGAATCATTTCTTTCTCAGAGCCTAATTGTTTGAACTTTCTTTCTACAGTTGATGAAAAATTATCAGCCAGTCTGAGTGAGTTATTCATTTTTGGTTTAAAATTTTAATAATTCCGTAGAATTATTCGTGCTGTTAACTTATTTATTTTTTTACAGAAAAAAGTAAGATAGAACGCCTAGCAATTAGTACAATACGAATACTTTGCAAGAAAACTTCAGGAGGGCAAGAACTAGCTTATGCCATCAAACCGGCTGGTTCAGCAATGGCTGCAATGCCTTTTCTTAAGAGCATTTTCCCTGATGCAAAATTCTTTTATCTATACAGAGATCCATTGAAAGTTGCCCAATCTCTCTATCGCTTGTCATGCTCTCTTTACAGTCTTAAATGCATCTATTTCTTCGGACGTAATTCGGCAGCTCGTAGGAGTTTCTGCCTCTCTGTCTTAGGATTTTCATCGCAAATTAGCAGGTTAACATTTATACTTTCAAAAACAACTCACCAAAAAAACAATAATTTTATACTCAATTTACTTATTTGTAATATTTTATTCCTTTAAAGCGTTTGCTTTTTAAACTAAAAGAGCGGGCATTTCAAATCTAGGTAACCGGCGTTCACGGCGTCTGTATTGGGATGTGGGGTGGTAGGTACTAGGGATGTGCCGGATATCCGGTGAAATTGAGTATCCGGCACATCCCTAGTAGGTACAATAACTGACTGCCGTTAACTGCAGTAGCGGTTCTCACACAGGTTTTTAGTTTTTCTGAACCACTCTAGACCAAGTAAATAAATTTTAATTTATCAGCCAACAAATTTCAAAGTTTTCTTGCCATCTGAATCATCATCATGAGTACGAATTTGTACGACATTTTATAATTGTTTTATAAAATAATCAATAATACAATCGCAGAACTAAAACGATGACATTTTTTAATATGGGCACTATTCTCATCAGCTTATTCTTCGTAGGTACACAGGGCTTAAAATAAAATTACTTTATCTATTGAATATCAAAGTATTTTTTCTAGCGACAATAACGGAAATTTGTAAAATGTTTTCGATTAAAAACTAAAATTTTAAATTTAGAATACAAAAGCTGCAAAATAATTTCTATGCTAGAACCAGTTGCAGATAGATAGATAGATTCAGATAATGATGATGTAAAACTATAAAGAGAAAAAAACTTTAAATTTGCTTAGCCAATACCTACCAACCTACCTTTTTTAATTGTTTTAGATACTGCTTAAAGCATAACCTATCAATTGGAGTGTTCCTCTGGTGTGTTCTACTCAAGGAATATTTAAGATTTAAAAAAGATGGAATGGATATAGTTGCTCTGTTATACGAAGATCTTGTGGGAAACCCACTCGATGTAACCAGTAAAATATTTAGGTTAGTTTTTATTTCCATGGTTCAAAAATCTGTTATTTGATTGGAAGTGTAGGTTTGCCAAGAGCTGCTAAAACGGCCAAAATTTAACTTTGACGCCAAAACAAAGTTAAATTAACATTATAATACAGGCACATTATATTAGTGCTTGTAATACAATGTTACATGGTCAAATGCCCTGTCAATACGAGATCAGATTTTCATGTTTCCCCGGTCAAGTGTATCTACATGTTTAAAAGTTTTATTCAAAGAAATTAAACAAATACACAGAAACTTCGACAAGTTCGTTTTTTAAAGGTTGGTTATTTGGTAAAAATACTTTGAAAAATATAGCTTATCTAGATGTTCTGTATAAAGATGTCGCTGTAGTAATACTCAAACTGAATCCTAAGTGTTATAACGACTATCTCTTTAAATATGCCACAGTTTATTGTTTTATGCAGTTGAATTCATACTCATTACAATATACAAACAATCTTTTATTTTTGATTTAACAGATTCTGCAATTTACCAGAGGAGCTGGCCGTAAAAGCAACAGAAGCTCTGAAATGGGATTCCCAAAAAGGCACTCCGTTTGCAACAAATGTCTTAAGAAACTTTCCTATTTTAAAATACGAAGGAGAAGTTAAAGAAGAATGCGACCAAATCACAAAACATTTTGGCTTTCCGAACATCGATCATTATAATGCTGATTTTACCATTACTCGTCCAGACATTGAGTTACCCAAATGTGATGTTTTGAAAAATTAAAGCTTCAGAACTAATTTTTATTTTAAACTCAATCAAATGTTTAAATAACGTTTTAAAAGTCAAACACTTATTTTCTGCATTTAATAGTCCAATGGGGTAGCTTTTGTTCAATTTGAAGTTTAGCAGCATCAACAAAAGTCTGAACGGTGTCAAGAAGAGCTCGGCCTAAAATTGAGATTGGCGGTTTTTCTCCACTACATTCGTGTAGTCTCAATAGCTTCTGCCGATGAGCCCACTTCTGCCTAATTATGCCCAAAGTTTCTAGGAAAAAAACCGTGGTTATTCCGTTATTCCATAGAAAAAGTTGAAGTTTCACCTTCCTGCAAGTTTCGTGTGCTCAACTGACATGTTTTTTTTCTTACTATTTAATGCTTAATGTTTTAAGTAGACGATGAATCGACAAATGTCTGCCACTAGTTCATATTCAGATACAGACTAGTTTTTTAAGTTCAGCTAAAAAGTAGTATCCTGGCAAAGAAAAGAAAATGCATTACATACCTAAATATATACTTTTTTGAATAAAAAGAAAAATATAATGGTTTTTGTGAAAATATATCGAACAGAGCAGAAACAAAATAAAGTGTCCAAAATGTTTTAAACCTAGATGGCCATTGTGAATAGCAGTGAGACTCGTGTTTATTTTACGATAACATAGCTTATACATGGACTCTTATATACTAGCTATTATATAGGAGTCCATGGCTTATATAATGTTTTAGGAAGAATAATTTTAAGCGTTATTTTTAATCGATCTTTAATGCGCACAATAATATTTTCTTGAAAATTAAATGGGGTTTTTAAGCATTAAATTAATTAAAAAAATTACAATATTGATTCAACTACTAGTTAAATGCAATCGAAGTTTCAGGTGAAGAAACTTTTTCTCAGGTAGAGTAGGCAGTGTATACGCACGTTAAATCTTTTCAAGTTGTGGTACACGAGTACACCACGAATCTTACAATGCGAAACTGTAGGTGCAGCCGATATCTATGTGTACAGTACAGTAGGATACGCTCCAGGTGCACTTAATAAGTTGAAGAGCGATTATTTCAGTTAGTTTTTATTAGCCGAGCTGTGGTCATTGTCAAGTACTTAGATGTAAACTTTAGTAGTCTTCTGATTTGAAGCTTATCGTTATCCGAAATTTGTTTAAACTTTTTATATAGTTTGCAAAATCGGCCAAAAGATATGAAGACCGCGTTTTATTTTGCATTTTACGTTTTTATCAGTTTTTCCTGTCTTTTTGAAAAAGTCTTGACGCTTCGTGACGAATTGCCGAATAGTTTGGAGTGCGAAAACTCAGAAAACAACGTCTGTCCTCGGTCGGTCCGCGAAGCTATGGAAGAAATTGAAACCAGCTTAAAATGTGCCAAATATCCACCCAGGGAAATGGTCACTGCCGTTGTCTATAACCGAAACGCTACCGCTGTTGCTAATTTCGGTTATGCCGAAAAAGGACTCAAAGACCGCAGACCAGTCGACATGTCCACAAAATTCGGCATCGGTTCACTCACGAAAGCTTTCACAGCCACTCTACTGGGAATGCTGCTCTCAGAACAGCAAGAAAACTTTCCAAACGCATGGAACACCAAAGTTAAAATAATAATGGGAGAAGACTTCAAACTGGTCAACCAGATGCTGACAGACGAAGCAACTTTAGTTGACATTTTGGCCCACAGAACAGGAATTCTCTCGTACGACTTGATGATCTTATTTGGAATGGATGCCAGTGTCACCCAGAGAGAATATTGCCAGTGAGTAATTTAATTTGTTCTATTTTTTTCAAATTGTGAGAAAAATAAGTCTTAATTAAAACAGCGTCATCAACCTAATTCGTGATAAGCATTTGAAAGAAATAGCATATAGCCAAAATACGCATGCAAGGGTTTGATGTTTTTAAACAGATAAAGTTTAAATAGTAATTGCTTGAAATAACAATAAGTTTTTAATATTTCCTATTTGAACTTTGTTTTCTTCAGAAAGTTACATCATCTGGAACAAGGCGGTTCGTTTCGGAGCCAATTCAGATACAACAACTTCATGTACTTGCTAGCCAGCTGCATCGCTGAAAAGTTAGGCAACGCAACGTACACCCAGCTAATAAAAAACAGGATTTTCACACCTCTGGGTATGAACGAGACTGAATTTCTGTCAGATGCCAGATTAAATGGCTTGAAAAACGTCTCGGAGATGTTCTATTTCGATGAAAACAACACCGAAGTAACAATGGATGTTGGCGCTTTAAGGATGGTAGACATAATGGAAGGGGCTGGCGGTATTCTTTCGACTGGTCGAGACATGTGCAAGTGGATCAAATTCATACTGAACGGCGGCAAAACCGACGATGGGAAACAGTCGATGGAAGACAAGTATTGGAATGAAATCTACAACATGCACATGATCGATCGAAAACGGAGAATCAACGTTGAGCGACCGACGTTTCCAGGTCTGAATACGAGAAGAACTTTCGGCTTAGGATGGAGAGTCGGTTTCCACAACCAGTTTCGACAGATCGAGTTCTCCGGAGAAGTTGCTGGTTTTATTTCGAAGCTTTCGATTCTACCCGATGTCGGTGCCGGTGTCTTGACGATCACAAATGGTTACAGTGAACTTGCATTCACACAACAAACTGCAAGCCACTTGTTCCTACTCGACCACTTCATTGGAAAAACACCCTGGCTAAACAGCTCGACGATTTGCTCATACCCCGAACCATGGTTTCCGGCGTACAACGATTCTGCAGCTGATCCAGCTCCACTCAACTATTCACTCCTGCCGCCCGCCGATATACCTAACTACACCGGAACCTACGAACACCCGTTGTTTGGCAAGGTAACCGTTTTCTACGATGCGGTGGTCGACGAACCTGAATCTTCGACGGCTTTTTTGAAGCTCGCCATGGGTACAGTGGGACAGGGCAGACTGGAGTTTCTTGGTAGAGATCGTGCATCAGTTGAAATAACAGGAATCATGAGTTACATAAAAGGACCGAGACCGACATCTTTGTATCCCTTGATAGTACTGTTCAGGCAACAAGATCCTGCCACTAAGGAGTTCAAGGAGTTTGTGTTTGATAATGTCGAATCAAGTGTTCAAGTAGTTTTTCAAAAAGTTTTTTAAAAATGATATGATGATGATTTTCTTTTAAATGTTTTTGAAAAACCCTTTGTTCCGGTGAAATATTGCTTTAATTTCAAAAATTATGCTATTGAAATTTTAAAATTTTTTATTACCGGTGTTTTAGACTAATTTTCGTAATCGATGAATACAGATTTCTAATTTAAAAAATGTGTTTATATTTACATATTACAAATGCGAAAATTTTATGAAATTGAAATACAATAAATGTCCATTTTTAACTCCAATAAACGTGAAAACATTCTATATGTCTACTAATTGTTGTCAACGTGTTCAAGCCTTGCAAATTATTTTTAAATTCCGTTCGAGCGAGTTCGTGAAGACAACTTGTCGAAAATGTGTAGCGCCGTTTCTTCTCCATTCGAGGACTAAATACTAATTTCCACATCTGTAGCACTTAACGTTTTCGAGTAGCAGTTATTTTACAAAACAAATAAAACACAATTGAACTATGAAAGCATTATTATTGCATTCGCTGCAAGAATAGAGAAAAAAATCTCTAATTGTATATGTGCTGGTGTGCAAATCATGGCATATACAAACAACTTTGAATAAATAATTTATGCTTACTTCTTTTGTATAAAAACTTGTTTTATTTAAGGCGTTTTATAGATCTTAGTTAAATAAATTTACTGCGATAATTTCGCTGGTTTGTACATTTTTGTTTCGGTTTGCAATTTATTTGCAGTGGCTTGATTACTATATTTTTGAGCATAATGATAAATAACAATGGTATGAAGTAGGGTCATAGAGGCCTATAAAAGTAAGCTGCCCCAGACCAGGTTTTACCTTTTGACAGGCCTGCGTATATTCAATTATATGCATTCGATCTTATGTCAGTCTATCTAACTAACTAAAAATTGTTTTAAAAAAAAGATTTGTAAAAAAAATTTCACGTTTTGCTTATTTCAAATGAATGCTAATTCAACAAAAATTGTTTTTAGGTTTTTATTCATGGTTTGAAAAGAAAAACGATAAAAAAACTGAGTAGGTAACGCTAGAGCAATTTCAACAAAATTTTATATATATGCTAGCGTGGTACCGGTTTTGCCCGGGTACCCGGCGTTGCCCGTGGTACCCGGCATTGCGCGGGGTACCCGGTGCCAGCGGGGTTTTTAGAGATATTTTTATTGTTTTTCTCACTTGCTACCTTTTCCTTCTTGCTTGTTTTCCCGCTCCCAATCGCTTTCCAGTTCCTGGTTGCTTTCCTTTCGTGCTCTCGCTTGCTTTGCCTTTTTGAAATTAAAATATAATGATGGTGCTATGTCATTGTCATACTTAAAGAAACAAGATGAGGGCAGATCATAAAAAATTATTGTTTCTGAGGCCATTAAAAGAAACTAATATAATCTATAGTGAAACTAGTGAAACATTACCTTGCACATATCAAGTTTATAATCAGAAAAGAAGCTAAAATTAGGAAAATTTCTGGAAAATGTTTTAAAATTCCACAAAACTAAAAATTAAGATACGGATTTTGCGATACTTCTCGCTACTGTGTGCGTTATTTCGATACAACACTCAAATTCCGTATTTTAACTTTAAATAATTGCTTTTTAAACAAATTTTTGACAACATTCTTGCGAGAAAAACTTTTTTATAGTTATAATGAGCTAGGCTATATTGTCGATTAAGCAACAAAGTTGTTTTATTTTTGTTATGCGCTTATATTATCTTTTAAATTGAGTTATACTCGTAAATTTTTGTTTAATGTAACGTCCTTTCTTTCATTCAATATATTCATAACGAAATTTTTTTTTTATGATAGTTTAATTCATAACGAAACAACAAGTCTGAACTATATATCTGGCTTGTCTAGCAGCATCACAGCGCCAAAACCACGCCCTACATGAATATAAATGAACACATCGATGAGGCTATTGAGCATTTGTAAATACGCGTAAAGGACACACATACATACAGACATAATCTCATTTTTACACACTTTCACTTAACTTGACTTCTCTGTCTGTCTGTCGTCTAATTATGCAATCGTTTTTAAACTAACTTCCCGATGATCTAGAGACTTCAAAATTTAAACATACCTTCAGACTGATTAACAATGCATTCTATCAAATTTTTGGATCGATTGGACAAAATTTATTTAAATAATTATCTGTGATATTTTCGTTTATGCTAATATGTTTGTTATTTATGTAGTAAAAATATAAAAATGTTTTTCTAAGAAACTTTATTTTTGCTTCACTTGTTATGTATATAATAATAGATACAAAAATGATTGTCTGTATGTATGTCCTTTATGCGTTGTCACACCAATCATCCGATCGTAATGAAATATTCACACAACCTTGAGAGTCAATAAAGAAATGTTTTTGTAAAAAATTTGAGATAGGTCACAAAATGAGCGGGAGAGCGAGCGTGAACGGAGACGGGAAAGCGTGCGGAAACGGGAGAGCGAGCGTTATCGGGAAATAAAAAATGAGCGGAACGGGAAAGCAAGCGGGAACGGAAAAACGGCCAGGAAAAAAATAGCGAGCGAGAAAAGGATTGCGACCGAGAGCGGGAGAAAAAGCGTAGAAGGAAACGGGAGCAAAATAGGAAAACGATAAAAAACTTCTAACAAGTAAATTAAAAACGAATTTTTAAAACCAATGCTCTTATATGTAATTAAAACACAAATTTTGCAATCAATTTTTTCTTATATTACTCTTTTATTTTATATTAAAGTCGAAATATCTTAATTATATCGAAATATCGAAATTAATTAAAATTAACTAAATTAATTGACTTATTGTAAAACTAATAATTGAATATTGCATTGTCTTCTATTTTGAGCATGTATGCAAAATTTGAAAAAAATCTATCATCAGGAAGTGACTCAAAAATTGATTGCAAGATTTGAAACAGACAGAGAAACAGACAGACAAAGAAACAGAGACGACGAGAATAAAAGCATTGGTAAAAACAAAAACCTCTGGCATCGCCAGATAAATCTCGTGTCATAGTGTTTGAAATTAAACTCCTCCGAAATGGCTAAACCGATTTTTATAAAAATTTTTGTCTACATTTAGTTTGTCTGAGTAAAGGTCTTAAGCTATTTAAAATAACTTTTTAAAATTATTTAAAAAATGTTATTTTGGAAAAACAATAAGGTGCAACTATGTCCTTTATATAGGAAAATGCAACAGATATATATATATATATATATATATATATATATATATATATATATATATATATATATATATATATATATATATATATATATATATATATATATATATATATATATATATATATATATATCTATATATATAAAAATGAATGTTTGTATATATGTATATATGTATGTTAATGTCCTTTATGCATTGCTACACCATTCATCCGATCGTAATGAAATTTTCACACAACCTTGAGAGTCAATGGAAATCAAAAATAAAAAAAAAATTTTGAAATCCGTCACAAAATGAGCGGAGCGGAGCGGGTGAGCGAGCGGGAACTATATATATATGTATGTGCGTATGTATGTGTGTATGTATGTATGTGTATGTGCATGTATGTGTGTCTGTGTGTGTGTTTATGTATGTACTAGCGGAGATACCCGGCGTTGCCCAGGTTTTTTGAGGTTTTTCTAATGTTTGTCTCTTTCTCTCCCGTTTCCTTTCCCACCTGCTTTCCCACTCCTGTTAGCTTTCCCGTTTTCGGTCGTTTTCCCACTGCCGGTCGCTTTCCCGCTCCCGGTCGCTTTCCTGCTCCCGGTCGTTTTCCCGTCCCGGTCGCTGCCCCGTTCCCGCTCACGTTTGCTCTCCCATTCCCGCTCACGCTTGCTTTTCTGTTCCCGCTCGCTGTCCGTTCCGGGTCGCTTTCCCGTTTCTATAATAGACAAACTAACCCACAAACATTCATATATATATATATAGTCTTAGCAAATCTATTTTGCGTTTTATAGGCTAACAGAAGTTATGAAAGAATGTAAAAGAGAAAATGAGCGGGAACGGGAACGGGAACGGGAGAGCAACCGTGACCGGGAATGGGAGAGCAAGCATGACCGGGAACGGGAGAGCAAGCGTGAGCGGGAACGGGAAAGCGACCGGGAACGGGAAAGCGACCGGGAACGGGAAAGCGACCGGGAACGGGAAAGCGACCGAGAACGGGAAAGCGACCGGGAACGGGAAAGCGACCGGGAACGGGAAAGCGACCGGGAACGGGAAAGCGACCGGGAACGCGGAAAGCGACCGGGAACGCGGAAAGCGACCGGGAACGCGGAAAGCGACTGGAATCGGGAGAGCAAGCTTGGAAGGAAACGCGAGCAAGAGAGAAAATCGATAACAGAACTTCTGAGCGGGAAAGCGACCGGGAGCTGGAAAACGACCGAGAGCGGAAAAGCGACCGGGAACGCTACGAAAACGGGAAAGTGGAGAAGGGAACGGGAGCGAGAGAGACAAACATTAGAAAAACCTCTAAAAACCCCGGGCAACGCCGGGTAACCCCGCTAGTATATATATATGTATATTAATAATGTAAGATGGCATAAGATTTTCTTTAAGACAAGCTCGATTAAAAATAAGTCTCCATTTAGCCGCTATGAGTTTTATAGATACTTTCTCAATATTTCGGAACAACGTTTTTTGTTTACTGCAACACGTATTAAGAAAAGTATTAACATTTAAAACCTTCTTTATTTCAGACTTACGGGCCGTTTCGGCTTTCGCCATCTTCAGAGTCTGTAAATACAATCGCGTAAAAAGAGGCAAAAGATAAGAAAACATGTAAGAACTAAATATACAAATAAACTAATATCCTCAAGAAATTATCTTAATAGAAGGATATTAATAAAAATAATCAAATTTAGACACTGTAATTAAATTAACGTACATAAAATAAACTGGAGTTATGAGGATAAAATAAGTATAATTAAAAACGTTTAATTAAAGGATAAAATAATAGTAGCAGTAATAATAATAATAATAAAAGCAAGTATTATGATAATAAATGATTAAATTAAGTCGAAATTACATAAGATATTTAAATATTTTTTTTTTTTTTTTTTTTTTTTTTTTTTTATAATAGTTTATAGTCCTTTACACCAGGTGTTTTAAGACTGAAATGGCTGTATGTAGGAAGCACCTAAGTACTTCCTGTCGTGGATCATAATTTGCTCTTTTTAACTTTTCCCTCCTCCTTTCTCCAGGCTTGGGACTGGCTTGCAAATGCAAGGCGGAGTTCGATATTTAAATAAATAAAATCAAGAATATCTCCGCTTTCGTCGAACAGTGATGTTTTCGTTTGAAAGTAAATGGAGGAAAGAACTGGATGAGTACGAACAATTGTCATCAATCGGACATTCTTCTTCGACACAGGTGCGCGCGGTATCATCAGGACTAACAGGTTGATCCAAGTCATCAACAACGGTCGTGAAGGAACAAGGACTTTCTGTGAGGATATTTTCTACAGTATCTTTAGATGACGGATCTTGCGTGGTATCGAAATATTGCGAAAAAGAGCATGCGTCCAAAACGTCAGGACTGTTTGTTTTATACATATCAAACTTATGATTAAGCTAAAACTCATCAGGTGAATCAGTCTCAAGAAAATTATCAAGTGATTGAACCAGATCAACAGATGTCGTGGAATTCATTAACATTGGAAACATCAAGAGTCGCGTTAGAAAAGGTATCGAGAAGATGACCATTTGAAAGATCAATAGGACCCATGCTATTTTCGTTAATCGAAGTGTCAACATTGTCAGAAGCAGTCAAAACATTGTTACTCTTTTCAAAATTCGGTCGTGAAGCAATGTCCTCAGTGAATCCAAATAATCTAAGAGTTGTAGAAAACTTTTCAAATTGTTTATTAATTGAAGGGCAGAGTTTCTGAATATAAAGCGCTTCTTTTATTTTAAGTCGAAGAGGATCGTATTCTTTAACAACAATATTCGAATTAGCAACGAGAACTTCACGTGTGAGTTTTCGATGATGTATTGTTTCAAAATGCTGTCGAATACTGCCGGATTGCAGAGGCATTGTTAACCTACGAGACAGTTTAGTTCTGGTATGACCAATATATTGTTCCACCTTACTGTGTGGCAACGGACATTTAAATTGGTATACCAAGTTGGTTTGCTGTAGGATATCATCTTTTTTCCGGGTTCAATTGTTGGTAATTACAAGGTTAAAAAGTTTGAGGTTTTATAGTAAATATATAACTTCAACACGTTATTATTAGGATGTATAACTGAAACTTCTTTACTGATAATTCTACGTAAAACAGATTCGTCCAATTTATAATCGGAATGCATCTGATTTCTATAGAACAAGGTTATTAGTTTGATGTTGTCCTCTTTTACCTTTTGTGTAGAGGATTCTTTGGTAACCATCTTAGTAACAAAACTATTGATGGCGTTGTCGACAACGGTATTAGAGAAGTTATTGTTGAAAAGAACTTTTTTAATCCTTTCGACTTCGATGTTGAACTCCATCCAATTCTCAGAAAATCTGTATGCCCGTAATATTGAGAATGTATCTATAAAACTCATAGCGGCTAAATGGAGACTGTTAGAAACCCGAACATAACAGAGACTTATATATATCTATATATATAAAAGGCAACGTATGTTCATTAATAACGCCAAAACCAATGAAGGGATTTGCACGAAATTTTACATAATAAACATTTACCACCTAACAAATAATCTCATTTATTTAAAAAAATTGTTTTGATTGTTTTTAGAAAATTAATTTTTAGAAATATTTTATCTATGCAATTTTAGAAAATTAATTTTTAGAAATATTTTATTTATGCAATTATATCGCGGCTTAACGAGCTTAGGGTTGCTTTCGATTTCTGTTCCGTCGTTGTTGGTTGTCGCGATTTCTCAAAATCAAAAGTGAGTATTATTTTTCTTATATCAATATATCAAAAGTAATATATAATATACTATATACTATACTATTATTTTTTTAATTACTGTATATCGTTCAAATGTTTTTGAATGTTTTAGAAAATTAATTTTTTTAAATATTTTCGCTATTGTATCAGAGCTATGTTTTGTTTACATTCGCTGTTTATCGTCTCGGTTTCTCGAAATCAAAGTAATTTAAAAACTTAGGCTACTATTCTTATATTATTTACTTAGGCTACTATTTTTATATTATTTAATTGTTAATTATTGTTGTGTATATATTAAATTGTAAATTGTTTCGGTCGTTGTGTGTCAGGCTATCATTATCGCTCTACCAGTCTAACCACTCTAACCAATCTAACCACTCTAACCTCTAACAGATATTATTTTGTGCTACTTTTAGTCTAACAGATATTATTTTGTGCTTACAGACAAGAAAATTGAAAAATTTATTGTGAGTGAGTATATCAATATAACTATTAATGTATTTTAAGTATAATAGTATAACTATTAATGCACTTTATGGAAAAACAAAAAAACATTGTGTATCAGAAAGCTTTGCAATAAAATGACTGTATGTGTTTGTTGTATTTCTTTTAATTAAAAATCAAAAGTATCTGCATAAATGTTTCAATAGATGCAAAGATGCCCGGGCAAACGAGCGGTTAAGGAAACGGGAGCCAGAGAGAAAAACGATAAAAAAACCTTTAAATTCCCCGGGCAACGCCGGGTAACCCAGCTAGTATATATATATTTATATATGTAAGACTCTACTAGGAATCGAACCCACGTGTCTACGGCAACACCGCCTTGCCTAAATGCAAGCGCTCTTACCAACTGAGCCACCGACCATCACCAAAAAATGATGGCTAGAAGTCTCAGTCTTTCGGAGCTACTTAACATTAGACTACGACTATGATAGGCTCAGAACTCCTTACTTCGGCTCGACAGCTAGTCTGCTGCCAGATAGATAATTTTTATGAAGTGAAACATTGCGTTGAAATGTTTCGAGAGCCTACAAATAGGATGACTAACTGTCACCACAAATAACGCAAATATTTATACGACTCTACTATATATATATATATATATATATATAAAAATGAATGTTTGTATGTATGTATGTATGTATGTATGTATATAGGTATGTTATTTATGCATTGCTACATCATTCATCCGATCGTAATGAAATTTTGACACAACCTTGAGAGTCAAGGGGAATCAAATATAGAGAAAAAAAATTTGAAATCCGTCACAAAATGAGCGGGTGAGCGAGCGGGAACTATATATATATGTATGTGCGTATGTATGTGTGTATGTATGTATGTGTATGTGCATGTATGTGTGTCTGTGTGTGTGTTTATGTATGTACTAGCGGAGATACCCGGCGTTGCCCGGGTTTTTTAGAGGTTTTTCTAATGTTTGTCTCTTTCTCTCCCGTTTCCTTTCCCACTTGCTTTCCCACTCCTGCTCGCTTTCCCGTTTTCGGTCGTTTTCCTGCTGCCGGTCGCTTTCCCGCTCCCGGTCGCTTTCCCACTCCCGGTCGCTTTCCCGCTCCCGGTCGCTTTCCCGCTCCCGGTCGTTTTCCCGTTCCCGGTCGCTGTCCCGTTCCCGCTCACGTTTGCTCTCCCATTCCCGCTCACGCTTGCTTTTCCTTTCCCGCTCGCTGTCCGTTCCGGGTCGATTTCCCGTTTCTATAATAGACAAACTAACCCACAAACATTCATATATATATATAGTCTTAGCAAATCTATTTTACGTTTTATAGGCTAAAAGAAGTTAGGAAAGAATGGAAAAAAGAAAATGAGCGTGAACGGGAACGGGAACGGGAGAGCAACCGTGACCGGGAATGGGAGAGCAAGCGTGACCGGGAACGGGAGAGCAAGCGTGAGCGGGAACGGGAAAGCGACCGGGAACGGGAAAGCGACCGGGAACGGGAAAGCGACCGGGAACGCGGAAAGCGACCGGGAACGCGGAAAGCGACTGGAAGCGGGAGAGCAAGCTTGGAAGGAAACGCGAGCAAGAGAGAAAATCGATAACAAAACTTCTGAGCGGGAAAGCGACCGGGAGCTGGAAAACGACCGAGAGCGGAAAAGCGACCGGGAACGCGACGAAAACGACCGAGAGCGGAAAAGCGACCGGGAACGCGACGAAAACGGGAAAGTGGATAAGGAAACGGGAGCGAGAGAGACAAACATTAGAAAAACCTCTAAAAACCCCGGGCAACGCCGGGTAACCCCGCTAGTATATATATATATATATGTTAGAAACAATACTTAAACGCAGTGTATAATCGGAACTAATCGACAATAGTTGATTCGACTTTATTGACAAAAGATAACAACGGAAAAGGAAAGAGATAAAACTAAAAGTGAACATGAAGTGAACATAGAGCATTAATTATAAATCGTTGTAACAAAGAGTTCATTAAAACCAAATTAATTTAACACTCCCCATCAACGATTTAATCTTTAGAACCTGTCTCTTATTAGGTTAAACCAATAGCACAACATAAATGTCTAAGTTTAACAGCTTCCACTGGTTTCGTTAACATATCTGCAGGCATTTCATTTGCAACACTAGCCGTTTCAATTAGTCTCTCTGGACGTTTCTTTATTCTAGTTGACCTTCTCAATTCCATCTGATCTTCAGTTTGTTCACCACTGTCTCCCGATTGATCTCTATTTGTCTTCAGCTCGATCTCAACCTCAATGGGCTGTTCCTGTTGACTGCTTTCTTGACTGTCGGCTGATATTGTAATCCAATGTGGGTCACCTTCAATGAATTTCACATCCCTGCTGATGCTGATTTTCTCAGTCACTGTGTCTAACAAACGATAACCTTTTGTGCCTTCTGCATAACCAACGAAAATTCGTTTTTCTGACTTTATCAAGCTTCTGTCTTTTCTCGGCTGCAACAACTGAGTAGGCTTGACATCCGAATTGCTTTATGTGGGTCACACTGGGCTTCACACCTTCCCACCTTTCATGTGGTGTCTTCATCTCACCTGCTGTCGGTAGAATGTTCTGCAGATAGTTTGCTGTGTTGATCGCTTCGCCCCAATATTTGTTTGGTAGCTTCGAGTCGATTAACATGCTTCTGGTCATTTCAACTAAATAGCGGTTCTTCCTTTCTGCTACTCCATTCTGCTGTGGTGTATACGGAACAGTAAATTGAGATGTTATACCTTCGCTCTTGAAGAATTTCTTTAATGTTTCATTGACATATTCACCACCACGATCTGATCTTATCACTTTAGGTGTGCTTTTGAATTTTGTCTGGACAAGCTTTACATATTCTTTAATTTTATCTGTTACTTCAAACTTATTTTTTAACAAGTACAAAACAGTGTATTTGCTGAAGTCATCGATCATTGTCATAAAATACCTGTTTCCGCTTGGTGTGATTGTCTGCATCGGTCCACAAACATCTGTGTGAATCAACTCTAGTGGCTTACTTGATCTGGATTCTGATTTCTTGGGTAGTGGTTGTTTCGTTAACTTTGCTTGAATACAGCATTCACAGACTTTCTTTATCTGGCATGGCTTGATCTGGAAGTTATCTAGTTGCTGTTCCAATAACTTTATGGCATTGGGGTCTCGATGCCCTAATCTGTTGTGCCAAACATGTATGCATCCATCATTAACATTAGACATCAATGCATACTCCAATGAATCTAATTCATACAGCCCGTTCCGAATTGAAGCCTGCGCCAGCAGTTCATTATTCCGCATAATCCTGCATACATTCTTTTCAAAAATGACTCTGAACTGCCCATCAGTTAATTTTCTAACAGAAATCAAGTTACCTGTCAACTGCGGTACATACAGTACACCTGTGATTTTTATGACCTTTTCCTGACATTTGAGGTAGCCGGTTCCGATACCTGAAGTTGTCAGCCTTTGACCATTTGCTAGGACAACTTGTCCCTTCTGTTGTTCATCAAGGTTAACAAAGAAATTTCTATTGTTACACATATGAGAACTTGCACCTGAATCAACATACCATGTAGTTCCTGAATTGCTTTCACCAGCCTTGAAACAAGCATACTGGTCATAAGTGCTTGCTATTTCTACACATTGTTGAATTGTTTGAGCTTCATGGTCTGAGTTCTTTCTTTTCCACTCTAAGTATTTTCTGCATTCTTTCTTTATGTGGTTTGGTTTCTTACAGAAAAAACATACTGTGGAAGTCTTTTCGTAACTGTTGGCTTTTACATTCTTATCTGTAGACCTTGTACCTGGATGATTTACCTTTAGAGCTTGCTGTTCCTGACCATCGTAAGTTGCTGAGTTTTCACTTCTTCTTTTGTATTCTTCGATCAGTTTGTTCTTGACCAATTCAACAGTTAAGTCGGCTTCGGGTCTTGTTTCTAATGCTGTTATCAGTGTGCTATAGTTGTCTGGCAAACTACTGAGAAAGAAAGCAACATTTAACTGTTCTCCAAGGACGATAACTGGTCAATTATGTCTTCCATCTTAGCAAGATGTGACTCCATATCCCCACCTTCAAGTAATCTGATCCCACAAAGCCTCTTTAACAAACTTACCTTATTTGATAAGGTTGACTTTTCGTGGTAATTTCTTAATGCCTCCCACGTTTCCTTTGCTGTTGTCAATTTTCTGATGAGGTTCAACTGGTTGTCCTCCAGGAGTAGACCTATTGCTGCTCTGGCTTTGCTGTCCTTTTTCCGCCATTCCGATGATGAATCTTGATCTTGAAAAATAACTTCCCAGAGATCTTCTTTAACGAGCAACAATTCAACTTTAAACTTCCATGTCTGGTAGTTACTGCCGTTCAACTTTGCGATTTTTAACGTTGCATCCGCCATCAGTTCAACAATTGTATTACTCGATGTAGCGTGGTTAACCTTTATCGCTCACAACGAATGTTCTTTATAAAATCTTGAACCGAACGTTAAATGTTCCGAAAAAAAAACTTAATTTATTCACTTGTTCCTAAAATTGGGTTCTGGGCCCATAACCTGTTAGAAACAATACTTAAACGCAGTGTATAATCGGAACTAATCGACAATAGTTGATTCGACTTTATTGACAAAAGATAACAACGGAAAAGGAAAGAGATAAAACTAAAAGTGAACATGAAGTGAACATAGAGCATTAATTATAAATCGTTGTAACAAAGAGTTCATTAAAACCAAATTAATTTAACAATATATATATATATATATATATATATATATATATATATATATATATATATATATATATATATATATATTTATATATATATATATATATATATATATATATATGTGTGTGTGTGTGTGTGTGTGTTATTTTTATCTTTGTTACAATTGTACCGTTTCCTTTAAATGTAACTTAATCAAATGGCATAACCTAAATTACTTTCATCAAAATTAATTAGTTGTCGTCACTTGCCAAATAAAATTTTACATTAAGGATAAATTGACTGGAGAGCAAGCGGATCGTGAAAACAAGCGGACACGGGATAGTAAACGGGAACGGTAGAGCAAGCGGGGAAGGAAACGGGAGCAAGAGAGAAGAACAATAGGAAAACTTTCAAAAACCCCGGGCATTGTACACTCGATTGCTTTTCGAGATTGATTTTTTAAATTGTCATAATTTTGTACATAAACTTTTAGTAAAAAAAAGAAAGAAAATAATTTAAAAGACAAAACAACGTTTGCTAGATCAGCTAGAATTTTATAAAATAACAAAAATAGACTAAGTGAAAAAAAATAGCAAAAAAAACAAAAGAAAAACACAAAAAACCCGGGTAACCTAATTGATTTTAATTTAATTTTCATGAAATGTTTTCAATAAATTTCCACCAACAAGAAGATATAGGTTCAAAACTTTGGTCATTCTCAAGAAGAAGTTTTGCAACGGTATGTGTTTGAGGTAGAGCTTTGTTATAAAGTTCGAAGTGCATTTCGCACAAATTCATCAAATAAATAAAAAAAACAGGCTCTATAGAAGCTCGTTTGATCAATTTCTCTATCAGCTCTTGTTTTGTGACAAGAACTCTCCACACATCGACATGAATCCAGTTTGTAAGTTTATAATATGGTATCATTTCTTTAACAGCGTCATTTGAAATCGCAACTTGCATAAACATACACATGAATTGATTTGCATCAGCTACAAGCATATCGAAACGTGACAGAAGCTTGAAGCATTCTAGACTTTTTTTAACTGAACCAATTTCCAATCCCTTGCAGAGTAGTTCCACGATTTCATGAACTTGAATGATCGAAATAGTTTTCTTATCTTCTAACAATAGTAGAGTTAATTTATCAATACAGATTTCAAAAGCATTTTTTGATTGGAAAGTAAACTTCAATTCTTGTATTAATTCTTGACATTCCCTTTGTCTTGTTCTTGTTGAGACATTCTCTATAAACTCCTGCCAACATGAAGATATTGGCTCAAAATGTTGACCTTTATCAAAAAGAAATTGTACAATGGTAGAAGTTTGAGGTAGAGCTTTTTTATAAAGATCTAAGTGCATTTCGCACAAATTCATCAAATAGATTATAAAAACAGGTTCTATTGAAACTTGTTTAATAAGTTTTTCTATTAACACATGTTTTATAACAAGATCTTTCCAAACATTGTTATTGATCCAGTGTTTTATGTTATGATATGGTATCAGTTGTGTAAATCTGTCATTTAAAAAAGCAGCTTTCAGGAACAAGCAAATAAATTGATTTGCATCTTCTGCAAGAATATCGAAACGTGACAAAAGTTTAAAACATTCCAAACTACTTTCAACCAAATTAAATTGCAAGCCTTTGCAAAGCAGTTGCACAATGTCATGAATTTCATTGATCGGGATTAATATATCATCTAACAATATTCTACTTAATTTATGTAAATGCTGTTGAGAAGAATATTGTGACCGGAGATTAAATTCCATCTTTTGTATTATTTCACTGTATGTCATGTAACTTCCTAAACGTTTTGCGTTGAATTTTTTTCTTGCTGATACGGGAGAGCATTTAGAAATACCCAAGTATTCAAATTCTTTTGCTTGAAGCCACGTAAACTCGCCATCGCTACATGAAAATTTACCAAGTTCAAGATGTTTTAATTTGGGAAGCCGATCGACAAACTGTTTTAGTCTTTTAGCTGAAGGAAATATTTGATTCAGGCTAATATCAATCCATTCCAGGTTTACTAATTTGGAAATAAGCTTAAACAATTTAACAAATGTTTCTTCATTTACATCTATAGTGTAAGGTAATGCCAATTTTTTTAGATTTACACTTGTAGATAAAGTTGTAATTACTAAAGGAGTTAATCTGCAATGATCATATGAAAAGGTTTTAAGATTTCCTGCCGGAAAAATTATATTCAAAGCATCCAAAAGACCACAATGCATATTCCGATTATATAAAAACGAATTAAGAATTGGCTCAAATGTTAACAAACAATCACTGTAATCGCAAGAAAGATATATTTCAATCAAACAAGGACAATATAAACGTTCAGTTCTTGCTCTGCAATCTTTTCTCCCTAAAAAACACTTACGAGAATGGCACGAAAACGAACATTCAAATATTAATTCGATAACAGTGAGATTAGTGCAAAATAATTTACAAATGTGATGGGTAAGACTAAATTTATTATTATACTTAATATAGAAATATGAAGGACTGTGCATTTTAAACAGATTGCTATCGATGTTTTTCGCAGATTCAAAATCACGTTCAAGTATGTTCAACACTAAATTAGAAGATTTGATTTGTTCAGGTTTCAACAAACAGGGATACAGATAAGAAAAAGGTATAAACTGCATTTTTCTAATGCTTTCGTTAACGATATCTTCAAACAATCCGTAGGTTAGAACTATTCCATCTTTCATTTTGTAATTATTCAGTTCAAACAGGTCGTGATCAAGAAATATTTGTAAAAAGTTATCAACGCTAAACTCTTGACAAGTTTTTTTAAGTGATTTACATTGGCGGTTTTCATAGAATTCCATTTTTGCCGAGATACAGTTTGCAATAAAGTATTTAAAACCTAATTAGCTGCTCAATGATTGTGATAACGAAATACAACTTACCTCAAGTACATGAAAATCATTAATGTTTAAACATTGATATATATATATATATATGTATATATATATATATATATATATATATATATATATATATATATATATCTTCTTATATATAAAAATGAAATGTTTGTTTGTTTGTTTGTTTGTTTGTTCGGACATAAAATGTAAACGGCCGAACAGATTTAATTGAAATTTGGCACACTTATGTATATTATTCAAGCGGTGGTTCCTGTGAAATTTTAAATAAATTGGTTTCTCCGTTGATGTTTTATGGACAAAAAACGTTTTGGTCAGCGGTAGTAAGTTATGTATATATATATATATGTATATATATATATGTATATATATGTATATGTATGTGTATATATATATATGTATATATATATATATATATCTTTTTCCTATTGACTGAGTTCATGATTTATATTTTTCATTCTAACAATTCTATTCATAATAATTTAATCTTGAGTTTATACATTTTACAATGCCGTCAAAAAAGAGACCTTCAATTGGTAGGAAGTCTAATGATGCCAAAAGAATGGCTGTTGAACGATCTCTGGAAACAAGCGATCAAACGGAAGACAGACTTAACCTTTCACGAACCAGAACTGCTGAATTCAGAACAAATGAAACTCAGCAAGAAAGAGAACAAAGACTTGGAAGAGTACGAACCAGAACTGCTGAATTCAGAACAAATGAAACTCAGCAAGAAAGAGAACAAAGACTTGGAAGAGTACGAACCAGAACTAATGAAGTCAGAACAAATGAAACTCAGCAAGAAAGAGAACAAAGACTTCAAAGTATAAGAACAAGAGTTATTACAGTCAGAGCATCTAGAAAAAATTCATCTCACATGGCATTTTCATATTCTCCTCATGAAAATTACTTTGACATAGTTGACATAGGAAAAATGGATCTTAGATGTATTCATTGTCTTGCACTAAAATGGAAAGATGAACCACCGGGAATGTGCTGCAGCAATGGCAAAGTCAAGTTATCTACATTGGTTTCACCTCCCGAACCTTTGCATTCTCTTATGACTGGTTCTACGCTGATCTCAAGACATTTTCTGGAAAATATTAGAAGGTACAACTCTTGCTTTCAGATGACTTCATTCGGTTCAACGGTTGATATTCGAGAGCAAGGTTTCATGCCAACATTTAAAGTTCAAGGCCAGGTATACCACAAAATTGGTTCCTTGCTGTCAACAAAAAATAACGAACACCAATTTCTACAAATCTATTTTATGGGTGATGCAACCTCAGAGGCTAACAAAAGGTGTTCAGCAATTCCAGGAACTAGAGAAAAAATTATAGTCGATCTGCAAGAGCTTTTACACAGACACAATGCTTATGTTCGGCTATTCAAAACAGCATTGGAGCACATGCCAACTGATGAGTGTAAAATTGTCATCCGTGCTGACAAAGCACCTACAGCGGAGCATCAAAGAAGGTTTAATGCACCGACTTTTGATGAGGTTGCCATTGTCATGGTTGGGAATGATTTTGAGAAACGTGACATTGTGTTGCAAAAACGTGACAATACCTTGAAAAATGTGATCGAAACTCACCGATCATATGATGCGCTACAATACCCGTTGATCTTCTGGCAGGGTGAAGATGGTTACTATTTTGGAATACCGCAAATAAATCCGACAGCAGGCACTACAAATCACAACAAAAAGGTATCGGCTATGGATTTTTATGCTTACAGATTGATGTACCGAGCTGGTGAGGATAACCACATTCTCAAGTGCCGTCAACTTTATCATCAATTTGTTGTAGATATGTATGCTAAAATTGAGAGTGAGCGTCTTCTTTACATTCGGCTGAACCAAAAAAAAACTAAGGACAGAACAATACATACACCTAAAGGATGCTATTAATAATTATGGTAATCCTAATGATTTAGGTCAAATGGTTATACTGTCCTCGACTGTAACTGGAAGCCCAAGACACATGCATGAGTATACTCAGGATGCTATGGCATATGTGAGAAATTTTGGTCGACCAGATTTGTTCATCACTTTCACATGCAATCCTGGCTGGAAGGAAATTAAGGAGAATCCTTTCTCAGGCCAATCAGCATCTGATCGACATGACATTGTAGCACGTGTTTTCAAGCGGAAACTCAATAAACTAATCAATGTCATTACAAAAACTCAAATTTTTGGAGAACTTCAATCATGGCTATACTCAATTGAATGGCAAAAAAGAGGTCTGCCACATGCTCATATTCTCATTTGGTTAAAAGAAAAAATAAGATCAGTAGATATCGACAAAATCATAAGTGCTGAACTTCCCAATCCAGAAACTGACAAATTACTATTTGAATTAGTCACAAAACATATGGTTCATGGACCCTGTGGTAATTTAAACAGGAATTCAATGTGCATGTCAGATGGAAAATGTTCTAAGCGCTATCCACGGGAAATGATAAAGGAAACACAGACCGGTGAAGATGGTTACCCATTGTACAGACGTCGAAGGCCGGACGAGGGTGGATATACTGCAAAAATCAAGATCCGGACCAATACCACCCAAGAATATGAAATTGACAACCGATGGATAGTTCCATACTGCCCTGTTCTCATGATTATGTTTCAAGCCCATATGAATGTGGAATGGTGTCATTCTGTTAAGTCCATAAAATACATTTGTAAATATGTACACAACGGCAGTGATCAAGCTGTTTTTCAAGTTCAACATGATAGAAGAGTTGTGGATGAAGTCCAAGCTTATCAATTGGGCCGATATATCAGCAGCAATGAAGCCGTTTGGCGCATTTTTGGATTTTCAATTCATGAAAGGTATCCTGCAGTTGTTCATCTCAGTGTTCATCTTGAAAATGGCCAGCGAGTTTATTTTAATGAGAACAATTTGCAACAACAACTTCTGTCACCACCAAAAACAACTCTAACTTCTTTTTTTGATCTTTGCCTGCAAGACATGTTTGCTAAAACATTAATTTATGCTGAAGTCCAAAATTACTACACATGGAATGTCTCGCAAAAAACTTGGATAAGACGCAAACAAAGCAAGCCGGTTGAAGGATACACTGGTGTAAAGTCATGTGATGCTATTGGAAGAGTCTATACTGTTCATCCATTAAATGCAGAGTGCTTTCACGTGCGAATGCTTCTGCAAGTCATTAAAGGTCCAACATGCTACAACGACTTAAAGACTGTTGACGGAAACATCTGTCAAACATATAGAGAGGCTTGCCAACAAAGAGAGATGCTGGAAAATGATGCACACTGGAACTCTACATTAGTAGAAGCTGCAGCAACCCAGTCACCAAGCAGGCTGCGACATCTCTTTGCTATTCTGTTGACAACCTGTGCTATGTCTAATCCTTTGGAACTGTGGCACAAGCACAAAGAATCAATGAGTGAAAACAAATTATATTCTTTGCAGCAAAATAATTTACAGCAAAACATTCCTTTTTCAGATGAAGTTTACAATATGGCACTATGTTCTTTAGAAAATCTATGTTTGTCTATGTCAGGGAAACATCTTAATCAACTAGCCATGCCTGCCCCGCATCGAGAACGAGCAGCTGATCAACTCTCCAGTGAAGTTCTACGTGAGACAAATTATGATGTTGACGAGCTTGCTAAATATGTTGCTGAAAATGAACCACAGTTGATAGGTGACCAAAAAACAGCCTTCGATGCAATCATTCAGCGAGTTGAATCAAATTCTGGTGGCATCTTTTTCATTGATGCTCCAGGTGGGACTGGAAAGACTTTTATAATTAACTTGATCCTAGCTAAACTTCGACAAGAAAAACGGGTTGCTTTAGCGATGGCTTCTTCTGGTATTGCAGCGACTTTAATTCAAGGAGCACGAACTGCACACTCAACTTTTAAATTACCCTTAAATTTGGCTCACAATGAATTTCCTATGTGTGGAATTTCTAAAGGAACTGGACAGGCCAAAGTACTTCAAAAGTGTTGCATCATCATTTGGAATGAGTGTACCATGGCACACAAAAGAGCACTGGAAGCTCTTGATAAAACATTGCAAGATCTCCGCAATAATTCTACTATCATGGGAGGAGTAGCTGTTGTTTTAGCAGGAGATTTCCGACAGACATTGCCAGTAATTCCAAGATCCACTCCAGCGGATGAAATAAATGCCAGTCTTAAAGCATCGCATCTTTGGCGGCATGTTCAAAAATTGACTCTTACAATTAACATGCGAGCTCAATTGGCAGGGAATACATTTGCACATTTTTCAAATCAGTTACTGATAATTGGTGATGGCAAAGCTCCTGTAGATCAAGAGAATGGATTAATGAAGCTATCATCAGATTTCTGTAATGTGGTCTCATCTGAAAATGAATTGAAATATAAAGTCTTCCCAAATCTTCTACAGCATTACAGGAACCCTGAATGGCTCTGCGAACGTGCAATTTTGGCTCCAAAAAATGACAGTGTTTCTAGAATCAACCTAGAAATCCAGGACATTTTACCAGGATCATGTCAAACCTACAAGTCAATCGATACAGTTATGGATCCCAAGCAGGTAGTCAATTATCCTGTTGAGTTTCTAAATTCTCTTGAACCGACCGGAATCCCTCCGCACAACCTACAATTAAAACTTGGTGCGCCGATAATGCTTTTAAGGAACCTTGATCCACCAAGGCTGTGCAATGGAACAAGACTTTTAATCAAGAAGCTCTACACAAATCTTATTGAAGCAACAATTCTAACTGGATGGGGAAAAGGAGAAGATGTTTTTATTCCGAGGATTCCACTCATTCCTACTGACTTTCCATTTGACTTCAAGCGTCTTCAGTTTCCAGTGCGACTAGCATTTGCCATGTCTATTAAAAAAGCTCAAGGACAATCATTGACAGTTGCTGGAATAAACTTGGAAAAGCCATGTTTTTCTCATGGACAATTATACGTGGCGTGTTCACGTGTTGGAAATCCCAGCAATCTCTTTGTTTTTGCCACAGAGGGAAAAACTAAAAACATTGTATACCCTAAGGCGCTCGATTAAAAGTCGTCCAAATCTGCAACATATAGTACTAGCTGGGTTACCCGGCGTTGCCCGGGATTTTGTTAATCCAAGGGTCTATTTCAAGAAAAAGAATTGATATGGAAATAGACCCTTGGATTAACAAAATCCCGGGCAACGCCGGGTAACCCAGCTAGTAATACCATAAAGTACTTAACTGGAAATAAAAAAACAGTGAACTATCATAAAAAAAATTGAATCATCATAAAACTATACAGAATGTTTAAGAATAACTACTATAATATAGTTAAACTCCATGCAGGAGAAACATAGTTTGAAGAAAGGAAGAAAGGCTGCCGCAGTCAAAAAATATTTTTGATTATTTTTTAGTCTGCAGTCTTTTTACCAATGCTTTTATTAACTCGTCGGCTCTGTTTCTCTGTCTGTCTGTTTCTCTGTCTGTTTCAAATCTTGCAATCAATTTTTGAGTCACTTCCTGATGATAGATTTTTTTCAAATTTTGCATACATGCTCAAGATAGAAGACAATGCAATATTCAATTATTAGTTTTACAATAAGTCAATTAATTTAGTTAATTTTCTTGAGGATTTTATCGAGGGGTTTCTTGAGGGTTTTCTTGAGGGTTTTCTTGACCACAAAACGCTAACCGACTGGCAGACTATTTTACCAAGTTAACACGAACCACACTCACTGACCGCGATTCTCAAGCGTGTACGAAATTTTCATGAAAATAGTTGAGATATTTAAATTCGATGCTTTTTGATGATATTTTTATTATTATTACCAATGCTTTTATTAACTCGTCGTCTCTGTTTCTCTGTCTGTCTGTCTGTTTGTTTCTCTGTCTGTTTCAAATCTTGCAATCAATTTTTGAGTCACTTCCTGATGATAGATTTTTTCAAATTTTGCATACATGCTCAAAATAGAAGACAATGCAATATTCAATTATTAGTTTTACAATAAGTCAATTAATTTAGATAATTTTAATTAATTTCGATATTTCGATATAATTAAGATATTTCGACTTTAACATAAAATAAAAGAGTAATATAAGAAAAAATTGATTGCAAAATTTGTGATTTAATTACATATAAGAGCATTGGTTTTAAAAATTCGTTTTTAATTTACTTGTTTTTTGGTATCTTTAATAATTTAGTAATGAAAAAAAAGACTGCAAACTGAGGATAGTCAAACTCAGTCTCAAATCAGTTAAACATACAGTGATTAACCCAATGAGATTCAAATACCCCCCTTAGTAAAAAAAAAGTCTTTGGATTTGCAAAAATCTCACGAGTGGCACCTGTTGGAGCTGTGGGATCCGGACCCCTGGACCCCCCGCCCAGCGCCGCGCCTGATTGGAATGCTATGATAAATTTTTCAAATTTGTGGGTTTGCTGTGCACACCAAAGCTTTAAGAGGTCTGTCAGTAAATTTCAATTTAGTTTCCGAAAACATGTGGAGATAAGTCTAGCTCTAGCTCGTCATAATCAATAATAAATATAAAGCAATACATCAACCTGTTGTTAAAACTGGCTATTTAATATTGATGAGGGGGTGAAATCCGCTGTGCGTATGTACGCACGTCCGGTGATAAACTGAACTCATCTACTTTTAACCGGCACAAAACTTCAAAATACTAATTTGAGTAGCAGTTATTTTAAAATCAAATAACCCTTTTCCACTTCACATTTGAGGTCCTGAAAACCAAATTTTCAAAAAATGGTGAAACACGTATATCATTATTTTTAGAGTAGAAACTAAATACTAATTTTACTTTTGTAGCATTTACAGTTTTTGAGTAGCAGTTACTTTAAAAACCAAGTAACCCTATTTTCCACCCCATATTTGAAGTCCTGGAAACCAAATTTTCAAAAAATGGTAAAACACGTATATTATTATTTCTGGAGTAGAAACCAAATACTAATTTTTACTCCTTTAGCATCTACAGTTTTCGAGTAGCAGTTACATTAAAAACCAAATAACCTTATTTTCCACCCCACATTTAAGGTCCTGGAAACCAAATTTTAAAAAATTGTAAAACACGTATATCTTTATTTTTAGAAGCCATTTTTAAGCCAAACTTTTAATTGTTTAAGTTCAATATCTTTATCAGTTTCAGTTCTAAACTGTTCTAGTTTTTTGTTGCTAGCAGGAAATCTTGCAAAATGTTGTGTACCATAACTTCATTGTTTTCTTGAAGTTCTTCATCATCTAAACTGTGTCGCCTAGTCGTTGCCCTGGAGAGTGCATTTGCTATGTGCATCATGCTACCAGGCAAATATTTTAATTCAACTTTGAATCTTAACAAGTGAAGCAAAAACAAGGTTTTTTAAAAACACACTTTTATATTTTTTTTACTACATAAACAACAAACATATTAGCAGAGACAATAAATAGTTTGACGAAAATATCACAAATAATTATTTAATTAAATTTCGTCCAAGCGGGCGTGAACGGAGACGGGAGAGCGAGCGTGCGGAAACGGAAATAGAGAATGAGCGGGAACGGGAAAGCAAGCGGGAACGGAAAAACGACCAGAAAAAAAATAGTGAGCGAAAAAGGGATTGTGACCGCGAGTGAGAGAAAAAGGGGAGAAGGAAACGCAAGCAAAATTGAAAAACGATAGAAAACTTCTAAAAACCTCTGGCGTCGCCGGGTACCCCGCTAGTCTATATATATAAAAATGAATGTTTGTATATATGTATATATGTATATATGTATTTATGTATGTTAATGTCCTTTGTGCATTGCTACACCATTCATCCGATCGTAATGAAATTTTCACACAACCTTGAGAGTCAATGGAAATCAAAAATAAAAAATAAATTTTTGAAATCCGTCACAAAATGAGCGGAGCGGAGCGGGTGAACGAGCGGGAACTATATATATATGTATGTGCGTATGTATGTGTGTATGTATGTATGTGTATGTGCATGTATGTGTGTCTGTGTGTGTGTTTATGTATGTACTAGCGGAGATACCCGGCGTTGACCAGGTTTTTTGAGGTTTTTCTAATGTTTGTCTCTTTCTCTCCCGTTTCCTTTCCCACCTGCTTTCCCACTCCTGTTAGCTTTTCCGTTTTCGGACGTTTTCCCACTGCCGGTCGCTTTCCCGCTCCCGGTCGCTTTCCCGCTCCCGGTCGCTTTCCCGCTCCCGGTCGCTTTCCCGCTCCCGGTCGTTTTCCCGTCCCGGTCGCTGCCCCGTTCCCGCTCACGTTGGCTCTCCCATTCCCGCTCACGCTTGCTTTTCTGTTCCCGCTCGCTGTCCGTTCCGGGTGCTTTCCCGTTTCTATAATAGACAAACTAACCCACAAACATTCATATATATATATATATATATAGTCTTAGCAAATCTATTTTGCGTTTTATAGGCTAACAGAAGTTATGAAAGAATGTAAAAGAGAAAATGAGCGGGAACGGGAACGGGAACGGGAGAGCAACCGTGACCGGGAATGGGAGAGCAAGCATGACCGGGAACGGGAGAGCAAGCCTGAGCGGGAACGGGAAAGCGACCGGGAACGGGAAAGCGACCGGGAACGGGAAAGCGACCGGGAACGGGAAAGCGACCGGGAACGGGAAAGCGACCGGGAACGCGGAAAGCGACCGGGAACGCGGAAAGCGACCGGGAACGCGGAAAGCGACTGGAATCGGGAGAGCAAGCTTGGAAGGAAACGCGAGCAAGAGAGAAAATCGATAACAAAACTTCTGAGCGGGAAAGCGACCGGGAGCTGGAAAACGACCGAGAGCGGAAAAGTGACCGGGAACGCGACGAAAACGGGAAAGTGGAGAAGGGAACGGGAGCGAGAGAGACAAACATTAGAAAAACCTCTAAAAACCCCGGGCAACGCCGGGTAACCCCGCTAGTTATTTTATAAAATACTAGCGGGGTTACCCGGCGTTGCCCGGGGTTTTTAGAGGTTTTTCTAATGTTTGTCCCTCTCGCTCCCGTTTCCGTCTCCACTTTCCCGTTTTCGTCGCGTTCCCGGTCACTTTTCCGCTCTCGGTCGTTTTCCAGCTCCCGGTCGCTTTCCCGCTCAGAAGTTTTGTTATCGATTTTCTCTCTTGCTCGCGTTTCCTTCCAAGCTTGCTCTCCCGATTCCAGTCGCTTTCCGCGTTCCCGGTCGCTTTCCGCGTTCCCGGTCGCTTTCCGCGTTCCCGGTCGCTTTCCCGTTCCCGGTCGCTTTCCCGTTCCCGGTCGCTTTCCCGTTCCCGGTCGCTTTCCCGTTCCCGGTCGCTTTCCCGTTCCCGCTCAGGCTTGCTCTCCCGTTCCCGGTCATGCTTGCTCTCCCATTCCCGGTCACGGTTGCTCTCCCGTTCCCGTTCCCGTTCCCGCTCATTTTCTCTTTTACATTCTTTCATAACTTCTGTTAGCCTATAAAACGCAAAATAGATTTGCTAAGACTATATATATATATGAATGTTTGTGGGTTAGTTTGTCTATTATAGAAACGGGAAAGCGACCCGGAACGGACAGCGAGCGGGAACAGAAAAGCAAGTGTGAGCGGGAATGGGAGAGCAAACGTGAGCGGGAACGGGGCAGCGACCGGGACGGGAAAACGACCGGGAGCGGGAAAGCGACCGGGAGCGGGAAAGCGACCGGGAGCGGGAAAGCGACCGGGAGCGGGATAGCGACCGGCAGTGGGAAAACGACCGAAAACGGGAAAGCTAACAGGAGTGGGAAAGCAGGTGGGAAAGGAAACGGGAGAGAAAGAGACAAACATTAGAAAAACCTCAAAAAACCTGGGCAACGCCGGGTATCTCCGCTAGTACATACATAAACACACACACAGACACACATACATGCACATACACATACATACATACACACATACATACGCACATACATATATATATAGTTCCCGCTCGCTCACCCGCTCCGCTCCGCTCATTTTGTGACGGATTTCAAAAATTTTTTTTTTCTTTTTGATTTCCATTGACTCTCAAGGTTGTGTGAAAATTTCATTACGATCGGATGAATGGTGTAGCAATGCATAAAGGACATTAACATACATATATACATATATACAAACATTCATTTTTATATATATAGACAAAAAGAGACTGAGTGAGAAAAAAATAGCGAACAAAAAAACCAAAGAAAAACACAAAAAACACGGGTAACCTAATTGATTTTAATTTAATTTTGATGACATTTTTTCAATGAACTCCCATCTACAAGAAGATATTGGTTCAAAACTTTGGTCATTCTCAAGAAGAAGTTTTACAACGGTATGTGTTTGAGGTAGAGCTTTGTTATAAAGTTCGAAGTGCATTTCGCACAAATTCATCAAATAAATAAAAAAAACAGGCTCTATAGAAGCTCGTTTGATCAATTTCTCTATCAACTCTTGTTTTGTGACAAGAACTCTCCACACATCGACATGAATCCAGTTTTTAAGTCTATAATACGGTATCATATCTTTAACAGCGTCATTTGAAATCGCAACTTGCATAAACATACACATGAATTGATTTGCATCAGCTACAAGCATATCGAAACGTGACAGAAGCTTGAAGCATTCTAGACTTTTTTTAACTGAACCAATTTCCAATCCCTTGCAGAGTAGTTCCACAATTTCGTGAACTTGAATGATCGAAATAGTTTTCTTATCATCTAACAATAGTAAAGTTAATTTACCAATACACAGTTCAAAAGAATTTTTTGATTGGAAAGAAAACTTTAATTCTATCATTAAATCTTGACATTCCCTTTGCCTTGCTGAGATATTCTCTATAAACTCCTGCCAACAAGAAGATATTGGCTCAAAATGTTGACCTTTATCAAAAAGAAATTGTACAATGGTAGATGTTTGAGGTAGAGCTTTTTTATAAAGTTCTAAGTGCATTTCGCACAAATTCATCAAATAGATTATAAAAACAGGTTCTATTGAAACTCGTTTTATAAGTTTTTCTATTAACACATGTTTTTTAACAAGATCTTTCCATACATTGGTATTGATCCAGTTTTTTATTTTATGATATGGTATCATTTGTTTGAAACTGTCATTTAAAAACGCAGCTTTCATGAACATGCAAATGAATTGATTTGCATCTTCTACAAGCATATCGAAACGTGACAAAAGTTTAAAACATTCTAAACTCCTTTCAACCAAATTAAACTGCAAGCCTCTGTATAGCAGTTGCACAATGTTGTGTATTTTATTGATCGGGATAAATATATTATCTAACAATATTCTACTTAATTTATATAAACGCAGTTGAAAAGAATTTTTTGACCAGAGAGAAAATTCCATTTTTTGCATTATTTCACTGTATGTCATGTAACTTCCTAAACATTTTGCGTTGAAATTCTTTCTTGCTGATACGGGAGAGTATTTACAAATACCCAAGTATTCAAATTCTTTGGCTTGAAGCCACGTAAACTCGTTATCGCTACATGAAAATTCACCAAGTTCAAGATGTTTTAAATTAGGAAGCCGATCGATAAACTGTTTTAGTATTTTAGCTGAAGGAAATATTTGAGTCAGGCTAATATCAATCCATTCCAGGTTTACTAATTTTGAAATGAGTTCAAACAACTTAAAAAATGTGTCTTCATTCACATCTATATAAGGTAATGCCAATTTCTTTAGATTTACACTTTCTGATAGCGTTTCAATTACTAAAGGTGTTAATCTGCATTGATCATATGAAAAGGTTTTAAGATTTTCTGTCGGAAAAATTATATTCAAAACATCCAAAACACCGCAATGTTCATTCCAATTATCTAAAATCAAATTACGATCTGGCGTTACTGTTTCAAGAAAGTTATTGTGATTGCAAGATAAATAAATTTCAATCAAGTGAGGACAATATAAATGTTCATTACCTGCTTTACAATCTGGTCTCCCTAAAATACATCTACCAGAACGGCACGGATACGGGCATATTAATATTAATTCGATAACTGTGAGATTAGTGCAAAATAATTTACGAATGTGATGGGTAAGACTAAATTTATTATAACACTTTATATAGAAATATGAAGGACTGTTAACTTTAAACAGATTGTCAACGATGTTTTTGGCAGATTCAAAATCACGTTCAAGTATGTTCAACACTAAATTCGAAGATTTGATTTCTTCAGGTTCCAACAAACAGGGATACACATAAGAAAAAGGTATAAACTGCATTTTTCTAATGCTTTCGTTAACGATATCTTCAAACAATCCGTAGGTTAGAACTATTCTATCTTTCATCTTGTAATTATTTAGTTCAAACAGGTCGTTATCAAGAAATATTTGTGAAAAGTTATCAACACTAAACTCTTGACAAATTTTTTTAAGTGATTTACATTGGCGATTTTCATAGAATTCCATTTTTGCCAAGATACAGTTTGCAATAAAGTATTTAAAACCCAATTAGCTGTTTAATGATTGTGATAACGAAATACAACGCACCTCAAACACATGAAAATCATTAATGTGTAAACATTGATATATTTACATTACATTACAAGTTGAAGTATATATATATATATATATATATATATATATATATATATTTGTTTATTTATTTATATATATAAATATATATAAATATATATATATATGTATATATATATATATATATGTATATATATATATATATATATATATATATATATGTATATATATATATTTATATATATATATAAATATATATATATATATATATATATATGTACGTATATATATATGTATGTATATATGCATATATATATATATGTATATATATATGCAAATATATATATATATATATATATATATATATATATATATATATATATATATATATATATATATATATATATATATATATATATATATATATATATATATATATATATATATATAGTTCATAGCCCTTTTCCCATTTTGTTAAAAACTGAAATAGAACTATGTAAGAAATAAATACTAAAGTATTTACACTAGTAAATCACAATTTAGTCCTGTTTTTTCTAGTCTTTTACTGGCAAAACAAATTTCAAATATAAATGGAAAAGTTTAAGTTGTTGTTATTACTAGTTTTTTCAAAAATTACAATTTATTCAACTAACATGAAATTAAGAGTTCAGAAAACGAACGAAACTAATAAAATTATTATTCAATAACTAGCTGGGTTACCCGGCGTTGCCCGGGATTTTGTTAATCCAAGGGTCTATTTCCATATTAATTCTTTTTCTTGCTATGTATTTTAATTGAAAATGAATATTAAATTGATCTTTTTCTCCTCCTTTTTTATCCAGGCTTGGGACTGACTCGCATTAAGCGAGGCGGAGTTAAAAAAAACACATCCAGCGTTGCTGCAATGCGTGCGCATAAAAATACATAAAACGTCGCATAGTCCAGTTTTACTGCAACTGTGTGAACAACATATGTTTAAATTTAACACGTGCACACATCCAGCTTTGGTTACACATAAATACTATATGTTGCAGATTTGGACGACTTTTAATCGAGCGCCTTAGGGTATACAATGTTTTTAGTTTTTCCCTCTGTGGCAAAAACAAAGAGATTGCTGGGATTTCCAACACGTGAACACGCCACGTATAATTGTCCATGAGAAAAACATGGCTTTTCCAAGTTTATTCCAGCAACTGTCAATGATTGTCCTTGAGCTTTGTTAATAGACATGGCAAATGCTAGTCGCACTGGAAACTGAAGACGCTTGAAGTCAAATGGCAAGTCAGTAGGAATGAGTGGAATCCTCGGAATAAAAACATCTTCTCCTCTTCCCCATCCAGTTAGAATTGTTGCTTCAATAAGATTTGTGTAGAGCTTCTTGATTAAAAGTCTTGTTCCATTGCACAGCCTTGGTGGATCAAGGTTCCTTAAAAGCATTATCGGCGCACCAAGTTTTAATTGTAGGTTGTGCGGAGGGATTCCGGTCGGTTCAAGAGAATTTAGAAACTCAACAGGATAATTGACTACCTGCTTGGGATCCATAACTGTATCGATTGACTTGTAGGTTTGACATGATCCTGGTAAAATGTCCTGGATTTCTAGGTTGATTCTAGAAACACTGTCATTTTTTGGAGCCAAAATTGCACGTTCGCAGAGCCATTCAGGGTTCCTGTAATGCTGTAGAAGATTTGGGAAGACTTTATATTTCAATTCATTTACAGATGAGACCACATTACAGAAATCTGATGATAGCTTCATTAATCCATTCTCTTGATCTACAGGAGCTTTGCCATCACCAATTATCAGTAACTGATTTGAAAAATGTGCAAATGTATTCCCTGCCAATTGAGCTCGCATGTTAATTGTAAGAGTCAATTTTTGAACATGCCGCCAAAGATGCGATGCTTTAAGACTGGCATTTATTTCATCCGCTGGAGTGGATCTTGGAATTACTGGCAATGTCTGTCGGAAATCTCCTGCTAAAACAACAGCTACTCCTCCCATGATAGTAGAATTATTGCGGAGATCTTGCAATGTTTTATCAAGAGCTTCCAGTGCCCTTTTGTGTGCCATGGTACACTCATCCCAAATGATGATGCAACACTTTTGAAGTACTTTGGCCTGTCCAGTTTCTTTAGAAATTCCACACATAGGAAATTCATTGTGAGCCAAATTTAAGGGTAATTTAAAAGTTGAGTGTGCAGTTCGTGCTCCTTGAATTAAAGTCGCTGCAATACCAGAAGAAGCCACCGCTGGAGCAACCCGTTTTTCTTGTCGAAGTTTAGCTAGGATCAAGTTAATTATAAAAGTCTTTCCAGTCCCACCTGGAGCATCAATAAAAAAGATGCCACCAGAATTTGATTCAACTCGCTGAATGATTGCATCGAAGGCTGTTTTTTGGTCACCTATCAACTGTGGTTCATTTTCAGCAACATATTTAGCAAGCTCGTCAACATCATAATTTGTCTCACGTAGAACTTCACTGGAGAGTTGATCAGCTGCTCGTTCTCGATGCGGGGCAGGCATGGCTAGTTGATTAAGATGTTTCCCTGACATAGACAACATAGATCTTCTAAAAAACATAGTACCATATTGTAAACTTCATCTGAAAAAGAAATGTTTTGCTGTAAATTATTATATATATATATACATATATATATACATATATACACATATATATACATATATATATACACATATATATATATATATATATATATACATATATATATACATATATATATATATACATATATACACTTATATATATACATATATATATACATATATATATATATATATACATATATATACATATATATACATATATATATACATATATACATATATATATATATATATATATATATATATATATATATATATATATATATATATAACTATAAAAATATTTAACAATAAAAATAAATTAAATAAAATATCAGCCGAATGTAAAGAAGACGCTCACTCTCAATTTTAGCATACATATCTACAACAAATTGATGATAAAGTTGACGGCACTTGAGAATGTGGTTATCCTCACCAGCTCGGTACATCAATCTGTAAGCATAAAAATCCATAGCCGATACCTTTTTTTGTGATTTGTAGTGCCTGCTGTTGGATTTATTTGCGGTATTCCAAAATAGTAACCATATTCACCCTATGAAATCAAAACAAAGGTATCCGGCGGCACCATAGATATCTATGGGCGGCACTAAACAACACACATATTTATTTAATTTAATATTTATATTTAAAACCTTTAAAACTTAAGAAAAAAAAATTAAAAATATTTTGTATAATTTAACTATAAATTAATTTTATTTTATTTTGTAGAAAAAAAATTTACTCCAACTTACTACCGCTGACCAAAACGTTTTTTGTCCATAAAACATCAACGGAGAGACCGATTTAATTAAAATTTTACAGGAACCACCGCTTAAATAAGATACATAAGTGTGCCAAATTTCAATTAAATCTGCTCGGCCGTTTACGTTTTATGTCCGAACAAACAAACAAACATTTCATTTTTATATATAAGATACCATAAAGTACTTAAATGTAAACAAAAAACAGTGAACTATCATAAAAAAAAAAATGAATCATCATAAAACTATATAGATTGGTTAAGTATAACTACTATAATATAGTTAAACTCCATGCAGCAGAAACATAGTTTAAAGAAAGGAAGAAAGGCTGCCGCAGGCGAAAAAAATTGTCGACTATTTTTTAGTCTGCAGTCTTTTTTTTGGTATCTTTAATAATTTAGTAATGAAAAAAAAAGACTGCAAACTGAGGATAGTCAAACTCAGTCTCAAACCAGTTAAACATACAGTGATTAACCCAATGAGATTCAAGTACCACCCCTAGTAAAAAAAAGTCTTTGGATTTGCAAAAATCCCGCGAGTGGCACCTGTCGGAGCTGGGGGGTCCGGACACCCCGCCCAGCGCCGCGTCTGATTGGAATGCTATGATACATTTTTCAAATTTGTGTGCTTGATGTGCACACCAAAGCCTTAAGAGGTCTGTCAGTAAATTTCAATTAAGTTTCCGAAAACATGTTGAGATAAGTCTGTTTAATTTCAAAGCTATCCAATACCTCAATAATAAATATGAAGCACTACATCAACCTGTTGTTAAAACTGGCTATTTAATATTGAGGAGGGGGTGAAATCCGCTGTGCGTATGTACGCATAGGGGAGGGGGTCTAAAAATGTACGAGATGCAACAGGGGGGAGGGGGTCAAAATCTCGAGTTTAATGCGTACGTAATATGTGAATGGTCCCATTATCCCATTAAATCAAACATTATGCATGGCAGGAAATGTAGTGATTTTAATTTGCTTGGAGCAGTTTCGGTACATAGTATTGAATATTCTTGAAGAACACGCTCAATTAAATATACATTTAGCGTTTATCAGTTTATGTGAGCTAAATATTTAATATAAAAAATAGAAGATGGAGAAAGACTAATGATAGAACAGGACATTTTTTTAGATAGTAATTTACGAGAGTTGACTTTAGTTTGAACAAGTGAATTAAAAAACAAAGTTTTTTAAAAACACACTTTTATATAATTGATTGTGTAAGCCACATTCTGTTACATAAACAACGAGCATATTAGCATAGACAATAAATAGTTTGACGAAAATATCACAAATAATTATTTAATTAAATTATGTCCAATCGATCCAAAAATTTGATAGAATGCATTGTTAATCAATTCGGAGGTATGTTTAAATTTTGAAATTTCTAGCTCATCGGGAAGGTAGTTTAAAATCGATTGCAAAATTTGACGACAGACAGACAGACAGAGACGTCAAGGTAAGTTAAAGTGTGTAAAAACAATTTTAATCTTCAGAGTCCAACAAAAACATCTGAGTAAACTAAAATTTAAAGTATTCATAGAACGTTTTAGAGTCAAATGGACCGAAAAAAAAATCGATTTAGCAAAACAGGTAACCTGCAGTCACAAATTTCTAGATATAATCGATTGCGCACATGTGCCCAAGCGATTGGCGTATTAGCATAAAAAGTACTAGACGAGTATTTCGAAAGAAACTGCAACTGAAAACTGAGAACTTTAATTGTCGCTAAATAATTTTTTATGCAAGATTTGAAAACAGCTACTTGTTGAAATATGTGTTAAAATAATTAGATTAAGTTCGGTTATTTACCAACAAGTGGATCTATCAACAGAAACAAAAATTAATATAAAATAAAAAAATTGAAGAGAGAAAAAAAACGAATGGAAAAGAACGTGAAAGGCTGACTCAAATAACAACATTTGTTACCAACGTCAGCTGTTTAAATAGGCTTTTTAAAAACAACGAATTTCAGTGACGAAGAAAATTTAGTTTAACATATGCAAGATGCACGCTGTGTTTCTATTTTTTAGAATTTTCCAATGGATAATTTGGCTGGCGTTCCAGTTCTGTTTCAAAACTATCCAATACCTCACCTGGGAACTGACAAACGTATCGTCCAAACGAAAAGAAGGAGAAAAAAATCCCAAATCTTCAGCAGCAGTCCAGGTATTAAAAGTTCAAGGTCGTTTCAGATTCTGCGATTATCTCATGTATGCATCGAGCTGGGATTTCTTGTTGACACACGAACGATTTGAATCCTTAGAATACGTTTTACAGGAGCATATAACGTTATACCAAGTTGGTGATTTTTAAGTTTTTTCTAGTTGAAATGTAAATTGTATGCAAATTTTCAAACAACTTCATTAAACTTTGGTATCACTCCTACTGCAGATATTTAAAAAAGAGGTTGTGTTTGTCGAAACTGAACCTGGACGTAAAGTTTGGGAAACAAAGACAAATGTGCCATTTTTTACAGCGGCCCAATTTTTCGGCGCAGTAAAAGTGGTAAGAATGTCGGTCTACTTGTTTCACCACTTGGCTGACAAACTGGGAGATCCAAAAGGCAAATTAATTTTTCTCAACAACTGTACAAGATGTGGTTCAACATTACTTATGCAAATGTTTGAAGCGACAGATCGAATCATTTCTTTCTCAGAGCCTAATTGTTTGAACTTTCTTTCTACAGTTGATGAAAAATTATCAGCCAGTCTGAGTGAGTTATTCATTTTTGGTTTAAAATTTTAATAATTCCGTAGAATTATTCGTGCTGTTAACTTATTTATTTTTTTACAGAAAAAAGTAAGATAGAACGCCTAGCAATTAGTACAATACGAATACTTTGCAAGAAAACTTCAGGAGGGCAAGAACTAGCTTATGCCATCAAACCGGCTGGTTCAGCAATGGCTGCAATGCCTTTTCTTAAGAGCATTTTCCCTGATGCAAAATTCTTTTATCTATACAGAGATCCATTGAAAGTTGCCCAATCTCTCTATCGCTTGTCATGCTCTCTTTACAGTCTTAAATTCATTTATTTCTTCGGACGTAATTCGGCAGCTCGTAAGAGTTTCTGCCTCTCTGTCTTAGGATTTTCATCGCAAATTAGCAGGTTAACATTTATACTTTCAAAAACAACTCACCAAAAAAACAATAATTTTATACTCAATTTACTTATTTGTAATATTATATTCCTTTATAGCGTTTGCTTTTTAACCTAAAAGAGCAGGCATTTCAAATCTAGGTAACCGGAGTTCACGGCGTCTGTATTGGGGTGTGGGTTGGTAGGTAGTAGGGATGTGCCGGATATCCGGTGAAATTGAGTATCCGGCACATCCCTAGTAGGTACAATAATTGACTGCCGTTAACTGCAGTAGTGGTTCTCACACAGGTTTTTAGTTTTTCTGAACCACTCTAGACCAAGTAAATAAATTTTAATTTATCAGCCAACAAATTTCAAAGTTTTCTTGCCATCTGAATCATCATCATGAGTACGAATTTGTACGACATTTTATAATTGTTTTATAAAATAATCAATAATACAATCGCAGAACTAAAACGATGACATTTTTTAATATGGGCACTATTCTCATCAGCTTATTCTTCGTAGGTACACGGGGCTTAAAATAAAATTACTTTATCTATTGAATATCAAAGTATTTTTTCTAGCGACAATAACGGAAATTTGTAAAATGTTTTCGATTAAAAACTAAAATTTTAAATTTAGAATACAAAAGCTGCAAAATAATTTCTATGCTAGAACCAGTTGCAGATAGATAGATAGATTCAGATAATGATGATGTAAAACTATAAAGAGAAAAAAACTTTAAATTTGCTTAGCCAATACCTACCAACCTACCTTTTTTAATTGTTTTAGATACTGCTTAAAGCATAACCTATCAATTGGAGTGTTCCTCTGGTGTGTTCTACTCAAGGAATATTTAAGATTTAAAAAAGATGGAATGGATATAGTTGCTCTGTTATACGAAGATCTTGTGGGAAACCCACTCGATGTAACCAGTAAAATATTTAGGTTAGTTTTTATTTCCATGGTTCAAAAATCTGTTATTTGATTGGAAGTGTAGGTTTGCCAAGAGCTGCTAAAACGGCCAGAATTTAAATTTGACGCCAAAACAAAGTTTAATTAACATTATAATACAGGCACATTATATTAGTGCTTGTAATACAATGTTACATGGTCAAATGCCCTGTCAATACGAAATCAGATTTTCATGTTTCCCCGGTCAAGTGTATCTACATGTTTAAAAGTTTTATTCAAAGAAATTAAACAAATACACAGAAACTTCGACGAGTTCGTTTTTTAAAGGTTGGTTATTTGGTAAAAATACTTTGAAAAATATAGCTTATCTAGATGTTCTGTATAAAGATGTCGCTGTAGTAATACTCAAACTGAATCCTAAGTGTTATAACGACTATCTCTTTAAATATGCCACAGTTTATTGTTTTTATACAGTTGAATTCATACTCATTACAATATACAAACAATCTTTTATTTTTGATTTAACAGATTCTGCAATTTACCAGAGGAGCTGGCCGTAAAAGCAACAGAAGCTCTGAAATGGGATTCCCAAAAAGGCACTCCGTTTGCAACAAATGTCTTAAAAAACTTTCCTATTTTAAAATACGAAGGTGAAGTTAAAGAAGAATGCGACAAAATCACAAAACATTTTGGCTTTCCGAACATCGATCATTATAATGCTGATTTTACCATTACTCGTCCAGACATTGAGTTACCCAAATATGATGTTTTGAAAAATTAAAGCTTCAGAACTAATTTTTATTTTAAACTCAATCAAATGTTTAAATAACGTTTTAAAAGTCAAACACTTATTTTCTGCATTTAATAGTCCAATGGGGTAGCTTTTGTTCAATTTGAAGTTTAGCAGCATCAACAAAAGTCTGAACGATGTCAAGAAGAGCTCGGCTTAAAATTGAGATCGGCGGTTTTTCTCCACTACATTCGTGTAGTCTCAGTTATAGCTTCTGCCGATGAGCCCACTTCTGCCTAATTATGCCCAAAGTTTCTAGGAAAAAAAACCCTGGTTATTCCATAGAAAAAGTTGAAGTTTTACCTTCCTGCAAGTTTCGTGTGCTCAACTGACATGTTTTTTTTCTTACTATTTAATGCTTAATGTTTTAAGTAGACGATGAATCGACAAATGTCTGCCACTAGTTCATATTCAGATACAGACTAGTTTTTTAAGTTCAGCTAAAAAGTAGTATCCTGGCAAAGAAAAGAAAATGCATTAGATACCTAAATATATACTTTTTTGAATAAAAAGAAAAATATAATGGTTTTTGTGAAAATATATCGAACAGAGCAGAAACAAAATAAAGTGTCCAAAATGTTTTAAACCTAGATGGCCATTGTGAATAGCAGTGAGACTCGTGTTTATTTTACGATAACATAGCTTATACATGGACTCTTATATACTAGCTATTATATAGGAGTCCATGGCTTATATAATGTTTTAGGAAGAATAATTTTAAGCGTTATTTTTAATCGATCTTTAATGCGCACAATAAGATTTTCTTGAAAATTAAATGGGGTTTTTAAGCATTAAATTAATTAAAAAATTACAATATTGATTCAACTACTAGTTAAATGCAATCGAAGTTTCAGGTGAAGAAACTTTTTCTCAGGTAGAGTAGGCAGTGTATACGCACGTTAAATCTTTTCAAGTTGTAGTACACGTGTACACCACGAATCTTACAATGCGAAACTGTAGGTGCAGCCGATATCTATGTGTACAGTACAGTAGGATACGCTCCAGGTGCACTTAATAAGTTGAAGAGCGATTATTTCAGTTAGTTTTTATTAGCCGAGCTGTGGTCATTGTCAAGTACTTGGATGTAAACTTTAGTAGTCTTCTGATTTGAAGCTTATCGTTATCCGAAATTTGTTTAAACTTTTTATATAGTTTGCAAAATCGGCCAAAAGAAATGAAGACCGCGTTTTATTTTGCATTTTACGTTTTTATCAGTTTTTCCTGTCTTTTTGAAAAAGTCTTGACGCTTCGTGACGAATTGCCGAATAGTTTGGAGTGCGAAAACTCAGAAAACAACGTCTGTCCTCGGTCGGTCCGCGAAGCTATGGAAGAAATTGAAACCAGCTTAAAATGTGCCAAATATCCACCCAGGGGAATGGTCACTGCCGTTGTCTATAACCGAAACGCTACCGCTGTTGCTAATTTCGGTTATGCCGAAAAAGGACTCAAAGACCGCAGACCAGTCGACATGTCCACAAAATTCGGCATCGGTTCACTCACGAAAGCTTTCACAGCCACTCTACTGGGAATGCTGCTCTCAGAACAGCAAGAAAACTTTCCAAACGCATGGAACACCAAAGTTAAAATAATAATGGGAGAAGACTTCAAACTGGTCAACCAGATGCTGACAGACGAAGCAACTTTAGTTGACATTTTGGCCCACAGAACAGGAATTCTCTCGTACGACTTGATGATCTTATTTGGAATGGATGCCAGTGTCACCCAGAGAGAATATTGCCAGTGAGTAATTTAATTTGTTCTATTTTTTTCAAATTGTGAGAAAAATAAGTCTTAATTAAAACAGCGTCATCAACCTAATTCGTGATAAGCATTTGAAAGAAATATTAGCATATAGCCAAAATACGCATGCAAGGGTTTGATGTTTTTAAACAGATAAAGTTTAAATAGTAATTGCTTGAAATAACAATAAGTTTTTAATATTTCCTATTTGAACTTTGTTTTCTTCAGAAAGTTACATCATCTGGAACAAGGCGGTTCGTTTCGGAGCCAATTCAGATACAACAACTTCATGTACTTGCTAGCCAGCTGCATCGCTGAAAAGTTAGGCAACGCAACGTACACCCAGCTAATAAAAAACAGGATTTTCACACCTCTGGGTATGAACGAGACTGAATTTCTGTCAGATGCCAGATTAAATGGCTTGAAAAACGTCTCGGAGATGTTCTATTTCGATGAAAACAACACCGAAGTAACAATGGATGTTGGCGCTTTAAGGATGGTAGACATAATGGAAGGGGCTGGCGGTATTCTTTCGACTGGTCGAGACATGTGCAAGTGGATCAAATTCATACTGAACGGCGGCAAAACCGACGATGGGAAACAGTCGATGGAAGACAAGTATTGGAATGAAATCTACAACATGCACATGATCGATCGAAAACGGAGAATCAACGTTGAGCGACCGACGTTTCCAGGTCTGAATACGAGAAGAACTTTCGGCTTAGGATGGAGAGTCGGTTTCCACAACCAGTTTCGACAGATCGAGTTCTCCGGAGAAGTTGCTGGTTTTATTTCGAAGCTTTCGATTCTACCCGATGTCGGTGCCGGTGTCTTGACGATCACAAATGGTTACAGTGAACTTGCATTCACACAACAAACTGCAAGCCACTTGTTCCTACTCGACCACTTCATTGGAAAAACACCCTGGCTAAACAGCTCGACGATTTGCTCATACCCCGAACCATGGTTTCCGGCATACAACGATTCTGCCGATATTCCAGCTCCACTCAACTATTCACTCCTGCTGCCCGCCGATATACCTAACTACACCGGAACCTACGAACACCCGTTGTTTGGCAAGGTAACCGTTTTCTACGATGCGGTAGTCGACGAACCTGAATCTTCGACGGCTTTTTTGAAGCTCGCCATGGGTACAGTGGGAGAGGGCAGACTGGAGTTTCTTGATAGAGATCGTGCATCAGTTGAAATAACAGGAATCATGAGTTACATAAAAGGACCGAGACCGACATCTTTGTATCCCTTGATAGTACTGTTCAGACAACAAGATCCTGCCACTAAGGAGTTCAAGGAGTTTGTGTTTGATAATGTCGAATCAAGTGTTCAAGTAGTTTTTCAAAAAGTTTTTTAAAAATGATATGATGATGATTTTCTTTTAAATGTTTTTGAAAAACCCTTTGTTCCGGTGAAATATTGCTTTAATTTCAAAAATTATGCTATTGAAATTTTAAAATTTTTTATTACCGGTGTTTTAGACTAATTTTCGTAATCGATGAATACAGATTTCTAATTTAAAAAATGTGTTTATATTTACATATTACAAATGCGAAAATTTTATGAAATTGAAATGCAATAAATGTCCATTTTTAACTCCAATAAACGTGAAAACATTCTATATGTCTACTAATTGTTGTCAACGTGTTCAAGCCTTGCAAATTATTTTTAAATTCCGTTCGAGCGAGTTCGTGAAGACAACTTGTCGAAAATGTGTAGCGCCGTTTCTTCTCCATTCGAGGACTAAATACTAATTTCCACATCTGTAGCACTTAACGTTTTCGAGTAGCAGTTATTTTACAAAACAAATAAAACACAATTGAACTATGAAAGCATTATTATTGCATTCGCTGCAAGAATAGAGAAAAAAATCTCTAATTGTATATGTGCTGGTGTGCAAATCATGGCATATACAAACAACTTTGAATAAATAATTTATGCTTACTTCTTTTGTATAAAAACTTGTTTTATTTAAGGCGTTTTATAGATCTTAGTTAAATAAATTTACTGCGATAATTTCGCTGGTTTGTACATTTTTGTTTCGGTTTGCAATTTATTTGCAGTGGCTTGATTACTATATTTTTGAGCATAATGATAAATAACAATGGTATGAAGTAGGGTCATAGAGGCCTATAAAAGTAAGCTGCCCCAGACCAGGTTTTACCTTTTGACAGGCCTGCGTATATTCAATTATATGCATTCGATCTTATGTCAGTCTATCTAACTAACTAAAAATTGTTTTAAAAAAAAGATTTGTAAAAAAAATTTCACGTTTTGCTTATTTCAAATGAATGCTAATTCAACAAAAATTGTTTTTAGGTTTTTATTCATGGTTTGAAAAGAAAAACGATAAAAAAACTGAGTAGGTAACGCTAGAGCAATTTCAACAAAATTTTATATATATGCTAGCGTGGTACCGGTTTTGCCCGGGTACCCGGCGTTGCCCGTGGTACCCGGCATTGCGCGGGGTACCCGGTGCCAGCGGGGTTTTTAGAGATATTTTTATTGTTTTTCTCACTTGCTACCTTTTCCTTCTTGCTTGTTTTCCCGCTCCCAATCGCTTTCCAGTTCCTGGTTGCTTTCCTTTCGTGCTCTCGCTTGCTTTGCCTTTTTGAAATTAAAATATAATGATGGTGCTATGTCATTGTCATACTTAAAGAAACAAGATGAGGGCAGATCATAAAAAATTATTGTTTCTGAGGCCATTAAAAGAAACTAATATAATCTATAGTGAAACTAGTGAAACATTACCTTGCACATATCAAGTTTATAATCAGAAAAGAAGCTAAAATTAGGAAAATTTCTGGAAAATGTTTTAAAATTCCACAAAACTAAAAATTAAGATACGGATTTTGCGATACTTCTCGCTACTGTGTGCGTTATTTCGATACAACACTCAAATTCCGTATTTTAACTTTAAATAATTGCTTTTTAAACAAATTTTTGACAACATTCTTGCGAGAAAAACTTTTTTATAGTTATAATGAGCTAGGCTATATTGTCGATTAAGCAACAAAGTTGTTTTATTTTTGTTATGCGCTTATATTATCTTTTAAATTGAGTTATACTCGTAAATTTTTGTTTAATGTAACGTCCTTTCTTTCATTCAATATATTCATAACGAAACAACAAGTCTGACCTATATATCTGGCTTGTCTAGCAGCATCACAGCGCCTAAACCACGCCCTACATGAATATAAATGAACACATTGCTGAGGATATTGAGCATTTGTAAATACGCGTAAAGGACACACATACATACAGACATAATCTCATTTTTACACACTTTCACTTAACTTGACTTCTCTGTCTGTCTGTCGTCTAATTTTGCAATCGTTTTTAAACTAACTTCCCGATGATCTAGAGACTTCAAAATTTAAACATACCTTCAGACTGATTAACAATGCATTCTATCAAATTTTTGGATCGATTGGACAAAATTTAATTAAATGATTATCTGTGATATTTTCGTTTATGCTAATATGTTTGTTATTTATGTAGTAAAAATATAAAAATGTTTTTTTAAGAAACTTTGTTTTTCCTTCATTTGTTATGTATATAATAATAGATACAAAAATGATTGTCTGTATATATGTCCTTTATGCGTTGTCACACCAATCATCCGATCGTAATGAAATATTCACACAACCTTGAGAGTCAAAAAAGAAATATTTTTGTAAGAAATTTGAGATAGGTCACAAAATGAGTGGGAGAGCGAGCGTGAACGGAGACGGGAAAGCGTGCGGAAACGGGAGAGCGAGCGTTATCGGGAAATAGAAAATGAGCGGAACGGAAAAGCAAGCGGGAACGGAAAAACGGCCAGGAAAAAAATAGCGAGCGAAAAAGGGATTGAGACCGAGAGCGGGAGAAAAAGCGGAGAAGGAAACGGGAGCAAACATACATACATACATGCATACATACATACACACATACATAGATACATACATACACACACATACATACATACATACATACATACATACATACATACATACATACATACACACATACATATATACATACATACATAGATACATACACACTCCCGGTCCCGGTCGTTATCAGTGATATTTTAGTAACGAAAACTAAAACTAATACGAAAAAGATCGACCATAGTTAACTAAAACTATAACGAAACTAAAATTGAATTTCACAACTAAAACTAAACTAAAACTAGAATGGTTTGTCCTAGAACTAACTAAAACTAAAATAAATAAACTCAAATATTTAGTTTTTCGTTATTTGACAAAAGTTTGTAATAAAAATTTTTAATGATCATAGACATCGATGTATTAAGAAACATAAACAAAATTAATTTCATTTCTTTGGTTTCTAAATATCGGCCTGAAATGTCTAAGAACATTCTTTTATTCTCCGTATTTGGCAGAAGTTGGTGTGTTGTTTTTGCAACCGATATTAATTTGGCAAGTTTAGTTAAACAGTTTTCTGGTCGCAAGCGGGTTGCAGTGTGTGGACTTATTTTAAATTTGAAGAAACAGAAAACAAAAAACGATGTCTTTCTTTAGCGAATGGTTCAAAATGCGACGCACTTGTTGCAACTAAGAATCCGACTAATATTAAAAACCATCTTCAACATCACCACAAAGAAATTTTTAATGACATGATTGAGTTGGAACAAAATCAATTGAGTGTCAATGCAAGCAAGAAGATTCAAATTGATGGTTAGTTTTAATTTGCTACTATAGTATACTTTACTAAAAGGTTATATAGTAATATAGTTGATAGTATAAGAGTATAAGTACTCTCGATAATGTAGCTAGCATAATTTTTTTTTAGAAATACTTGATTTTAAGTTATTTATGTAATTTGTTTTAAGTTCAAACATATTTTATTTGTATAGGTTAAACTCCAACCCTATCTACATAAGCAGCCATCAAGTCAACCTCAATTGTCGACAGTCCACTCAACGATGAAAGATTTTCCACTGCTTTCAGCAAAACTGGCTGGACAGTCAACAAGGCAATTGGTTCTTGATGTGGATGCTGTACTGCTAAAAAACCGTCTCACTCAATATATTAAACAAGTCAGCTCATTCCCATATAATTACAGCCTCTCCTCAATTGAGTTCTGGTACCAGAAGCAACAGTTGAAAACTTCAGTCCTCTGATTGCGCTGGATCTGATATCGGCACCAGCTTCGCAGGCTTTTGTGGAGCAAAAATTTCAATCGTGTCGGAATAAACTAATAATAACTAAACTAAACTAGAATGATAGCACCAAAACTACATAAAAACTAAAATAATTGCATTTAAGAAAACTAAAACAGAATAAAATAAAAATGACTTTAGTCAAAACTAACTAAAACTAAAACTAAAATGATTTTCATAACTAAAATATCACTGGTCGTTAACCGTTCCCTGTCGCTTTCCCGCTCATTCTTTCGCTCTCAGTTGCCCCCCCCCCTAGATCCGTTGTGTAAAAATTTCATTACGATCGAATGAATGGTGTAGCAATGCGTAAAGTACGCGTATTTACAAATGCTCAATAACCTCAGCGATGTGTTCTTTTATATTCATGCGCGCGCCTATTCAGGCCAGCCAGCTAGGTAACAACTAGGTCATATTAGCAAGCCGCATTACCATTTTTACCAATGCTTTTATTAACTCGTCGTCTCTGTTTCTCTGTCTGTTTCAAATCTTGCAATCAATTTTTGAGTCACTTCCTGATGATAGATTTTTTTCAAATTTTGCATACATGCTCAAAATAGAAGACAATGCAATATTCAATTATTAGTTTTACAATAAGTCAATTAATTTAGTTAATTTTAATTAATTTATATATATTTATGTATATGTGTACGTGTGTGTGTTTATTATATTTTTTTATCTAGGAATTTATGTATATGTGTTTGCAAAAAATTGATTGCAAAATTTGTGTTTTAATTACATATAAGAGCATTGGTTTTAAAAATTCGTTTTTAATTTACTTGTTCTATTGTTCGGTTGTTCATGGATTGCGTTGGAAAATAACCTAGTGGTTATTGTTATGCAAATATTAAGAAAGATAATGATGGTAGTACAACAACTCGATGTAATATTAACTCTGCCGAAGAATGGCGTAGCTGGTTGAACAAATTTGTTAAACAAAATTGTTCCCTATTTTACATGCATGATTATATTTGTTTGCCTTTTATTAAATATTATAAGTAATTGCAGTTCAGTTCCAATAAAATTTTTAGGTTACATATCTCTTGCATCTTTTTTCACCTACTGTTGTACATTTTTGCATTGCCTTTCTGAAATTAAAATATAATGATGGTGCTATGTCATTGTCATACTTGAAGAAACAAGACGAGTGCAGATCACATAAAAATAGTGTTTCTGATGCCATTAAAAAAACTACTATAATGTATAGTGAAACATTACTTTGTACATATCAAGTTTATAATCAGAAAAGAAGCTAAAATTAGGAAAATTTCTGGAAAATGTTTTAAAATTCCACAAAACTAAAAATTTAGATATGGATTTTGCGATACTTCTAGCTACTGTGTGCGTTATTACGATACAACACTCAAATTCCGCATTTTACCTTTAAATAATTGCTTTTTTAAACAAATTTTTGACAACATTCTTGCGAGAAAAACTTTTTTGTAATAATAATGAGCTAGGCTATAGTAAGCTATTTAAAATAATTTTATAAAATTATTTAAAAAAGTTATTTTGGAAAAACAATAAGGTGCAACTATGTCCTTTATATAGGAAATGCAACAGATATATATATATATATATATATATATATATATATATATATATATATATATATATATATATATATATATATATATATATATATATATATATATATATATATTATATATATATATATATATATATATATATATATATATATATATATATATATATATATTATATATATATATATATATATTTATATATATATATATATATATATATATATATATATATATATATATATATATATATTTATATATATATATATATATATATATATACAGATATATATATATATACAGATATATATATATATATATATATATATATATACAGATATATATTACAGATATATATATATACAGATATATATATATACATATATATATATATATACAGATATATATATATATATATATATATATATATATATTTATATATATACAGATATATATATATATATATATATATATATATATATATACAGATATATATATATATATATATATATATATATATATATATATATATATATATATATATATATCTGTATATATATATATATATCTGTATATATATATATATATCTGTATGTATATATATATACACCACAAATAACGCAAATATTTATACGACTCTACTATACTAGATATAGCCCGTCAAAAATGACGGAAGTTTTAAAATACGGCGCCCGTTATTATAAAAATAGTCAACAAAAACAAAATGACATTTGATAACCATAAAAAAATTCTATATATAAGCAAATCAAAAGTTTTTGCGGCCATGGAAGCGAAACAAACTGCGCTGTTGTATGATCGAATATGTTGTCGAAAAATTTGTCTATCTGGATTGGACGTGTCTGACATGAGGCTTTTAAGAAAATCGGGATATCCAAGTGTATTACCGTGAATGTCAATTGGTTTGGCAACATTATTTTGCCTTTTCGACAACATGAAGTGAATAGTCCATCTGATGGTTGCTCTGCAGCAAAATTTCTTGATTGACATGAAGTACATAACACATCAAATTCACCACAATCATGTTGATCGAATTGAGTTTCGTTGAAGGTAATTGCTTCTTTACGAACTGCCTCACTCACACGATTTCATGCTAAAAGTTGGGAGATCGCATTAGCAGCTCGATGTAGCTGCAATTCATTGGGAGACATTTGTTCAACTCGATGGCGTTGCGAGGCAGCATTGGTTTCTCGATGTAGTTGCAATTCTTTGGGAGACATTTGCAAAACTCGATGGCGTTCCTTGGCAGCATTGGTTTCTCTATGTAACTGCAATTCATGGGGATACATTTGCTCAATTAGATGACGTTGTGAGGCAGCAATGGAAGTGTGAAAAGCTTCTAGATGTTGAGGAGTAAGTCGATAGACATAACGTTGTTGTGATGCGGCATGAAAAGCATGAAAAATTTGCAATTCCTCAACAGACATTTGTGTAGTGCGTTGTTGATGAGCTTCTGCATCTAAAACTCGAATTTTTGCTTTTGATTGTGGAGTTTGTCTTGCGCGATATCTCTGTTGCCTTTCTTTAGCTAGACGCCGTTTTCTCGACACAGGATCTTCGTCGTCATTCATATTAAGAGACATTTTGTTTAAAAAAATATACTTTGTTTTTCAATTTTTTTTTATAATAGTCCTTTACACCAGGTGTTTTAAGACTGAAATGGCTGTATGTAGGAAGCACCTAAGTACTTCCTGTCGTGGATCATAATTTGTTCTTTTTAACTTTTCCTTCCTCCTTTCTCCAGGCTTGGGACTGGCTTGCAAATGCAAGGCGGAGTTTTGTTTTTCAATTATTATTAAAAGCTGAACTTAAATAATAGGAAAAAGCAAACTAATAAATATATATATATATATATATATATATATATATATATATATATATATATATATATATATATATATATATATATATATATATATATATATATATATATATATATATATATATATATATATATATATATATATATATATATATATATGTATATATATACACATATATATATATATATATATATATATATATATATATATATATATATATATGTCTCAACTTCAGACTCGAACCCACGACTGTCGGATCGGCAACACCGCCTCGCATCATGCCAACTACCTTACCATCTGCGCCACTTCCACCGCCAAAAAACAGTGGTTGTTAAGCGCTTTTGTTGGGGTATGTTGAACACAACACTCGACTATGAATGGGTACGAATCAATGCTCGATAGTATATAAAAGTTGGACGGCTAACATTCCGTCACTAGCTAATTTAATAGCTAGCGAAGATATATGTTTTATGATATATATTATAAGGAAACATAGCGTTGATATGTTTTTACGAGCCACATATATCAGAAACTTGGATGGCTTACAATCCACCACGAAATAACGCAAATATAAATGTCTCAACTTCAGACTCGAACCCACGACTGTCGGATCGGCAACAGTCGTGGGTTCGAGTCTGAAGTTGAGACATTTATATTTGCGTTATTTCGTGGTGGATTGTAAGCCATCCAAGTTTCTGATATATGTGGCTCGTAAAAACATATCAACGCTATGTTTCCTTATAATATATATATATATATATATATATATATATATATATATATATATATATATATATATATATATAAGCGTTACAGAATCATTAAACAGGGACGTGGTCTACTATATTATATATATATATATATATATGTGTGTGTGTGTGTGTGTGTGTGTGTGTGTGTGTGTGTGTGTGCGTGTGTGTTATTTTTATCTTTGTTACAATTGTACCGTTACCTTTAAATGTAACTTAATCAAATGGCATAACCTAAATTACTTTCATCAAAATTAATTAGTTGTCGTCACTTAAATTGCCAAATAAAATTTTACATTAAGGATAAATTGACTGGAGAGCAAGCGGATCGTGAAAACAAGCGGAAACGGGATAGTAAACGGGATCGGTAGAGCAAGCGGGGAAGGAAATGGGAACAAGAGAGAAGAACAATAGGTAAACTTTCAAAAACCCCGGGCATTGTACACTCGATTGCTTTTCGAGATTGATTTTTTAAATTGTCATAATTTTGTACATTAAACTTTTAGTAAAAAAAAAAACAAAATAATTTAAAAGACAAAACAACGTTTGCTAGATCAGCTAGAATTTTATAAAATAACAAAAACAGACTAAGTGAGAAAAAAATAGCAAAAAAAACGAAAGAAAAACACAAAAAACCCGGGTAACCTAATTGATTTTAATTCAATTTTCATGAAATTTTTTCAATGAACTCCTATCCACAAGAAGATATTGGTTCAAAATTTTGGTCGATCTCATAAAAATGTTTTGCAACGGTATGTGTTTGAGGTAGAGCTTTGTTATAAAGTTCGAAGTGCATTTCGCACAAATTCATCAAATAAATAAAAAAAACAGGCTCTATAGAAGCTCGTTTGATCAATTTCTCTATCAGCTCTTGTTTTGTGACAAGAACTCTCCACACATCGACATGAATCCAGTTTTTAAGTCTATAATACGGTATCATATCTTTAACAGCGTCATTTGAAATCGCAACTTGCATAAACATACACATGAATTGATTTGCATCAGCTACAAGCATATCGAAACGTGACAGAAGCTTGAAGCATTCTAGACTTTTTTTAACTGAACCAATTTCCAATCCCTTGCAGAGTAGTTCCACGATTTCATGAACTTGAATGATCGAAATAGTTTTCTTATCTTCTAACAACAGTAGAGTTAATTTATCAATACAGATTTCAAAAGAATTTTTTGATTGGAAAGAAAACTTTAATTCTAGCATTAAATCTTGACATTCTTTTTGCTTTGCTAAGATATTCTCTATAAACTCCTGCCAACAAGATGATATTGGCTTGAAATGTCGACCTTTATCAACAAGAAATTGTACAATGGTTGAAGTTTGAGGTAGAGCTTTTTTATAAAGTTCTATGTGTATTTCGCACAAATTCATCAAATAGATTATAAAAACAGGTTCTATTGAAACTCGTTTAATAAGTTTTTCTATTAACACATGCTTTTTAACAAGATTTTTCCAAACATTGGTATTGATCCAGTTTTTCATGTTATGATATGGAATCATTTGTTTAAATCTGTCATTTAAAAAAGCAGCTTTCAGGAACAAGCAAATAAATTGATTTGCATCTTCAACAAGCATATCAAAACATGACAAATGTTTAAAACATTTTAAACTCATTTCAACCAAATTCAACTGCAAGCCTTTGCAAAGCAGTTGCACAATGCCACGAATTTCATTGATCG
>OZ022246.1:23254004-23304004 GCA_963978895.1 Erpobdella octoculata
ATTTCTTTCAATTCCTCTAATGAAATGTCATTCCAGTTTCCAGTAACAACATTTACATGTCTTTCATTTTCCAGGCAAATCCATGTAGCTTCAGAGTTGTGATTTTCTTCATCTTCTAAAATACTTTTCCAGAGTCTCTCTATGCTCAACTTTGATGGTGGTTCTTCTACCAGTTTTTCCTTTTGGTTCAGTTCTCTATAAAATCTTTTTCCATTTTCTTGGAACAATTTGTTTTGTTGGTATTGTTTTGCTCTTTTTGTAAATCTCCTTAATCTTTGAGCTTTAGCTTGCATTTTCATTTTCAAAATTCTCGAAAGTTCTCTTGCATCACTCGAGTGATGTTTTTGCATAATTTTCTCTGTTTTTCTCTTTAGTGATTGACTGGGCAATTGCTTCTCAAATTCTGACAATATCGATATTTCTTTTCTTAGCAAGTAGATTTTCTCTTTGATTCTGACTTTCCACCGAGGTTCTTCTTTTTGGTTTGATTTTTGGGACTCTACTTCTCCAGAAACTACTGACGCAGCATCATACATCAATTGATTTATTTCTGTTAAATCGAGTTTTTTATTATTGATGATGGACAGAATAGCGGAATTAGCTGCCTTTAGCAACTCGTACGTTTCTTTGCAGGGCTTGAATTTGTTGATCCCTTTTCTATCTTTTAAATCGATTGTCTGCAATTCTGTCAGTTTCTGTCTAATTAATTGCTCCGTTTCCAGAGTTGGTTCTGTTGTCGGTAGTTGGCAAATTTGTTGCTTTTTGTTTTCTATCATTGTTTTGGTTTCAATTATTTCTGTTTTTTCAAAAGTCAAAGTTGGAGTCTTCGGGATAATTTGTTCTGTATTCGTATTGATTTTCTCAATAATTTTGTCTATCTCTATCTTTGTCAGCCATTTGTTTTTTTCGATGTTTCTTCTAACGTCTGCCAAGCCGTTTGCTGTTATGGTGAGCAAAAGGGTGGGATTTATTTTCCTCCAGATCTCGAAAGTGCCTTCATTCTTAGATTTTTTTTTCATTGCTAATAAATATGCCCACATTACCTCTTTATATTCTTCTCGTGACCATTTATGTCGTTGATTTTTCATCACTTCTGGTCTTGTTGCTTCTTCCTCAGAAGGTTCGCGTTGAGTTTTCTCGTTGCGATGACTCATCTGATATGCAAGAGTCATTTAAGAAGAATTTGGCAACTGTCAATTTCACACTTCTATGGTATTATATTGCACAAAAGTGAAGAAAAAAACACATACAAAAAAAACCCCACAAACTGTTGTTCTATAAACCGAGCACCAGTTATATTGGAAACAAATTTTTAAGTTCATACAGCCTGACTTACTTGAGAAACTCAAATATCTAGAAGACAATAATACTGAAATGTAGTGTGTATCATCACATCCTTCATTCATCATTATTAATACGCTTCCGAATTAATTGCAATTTTTAAAAAAACGACGGAGCATGTTTATTGCGGCCGCACGGACAACGGTCAATTATTATTATTATTATTATTATTGTTGTTGTTGTTGTTGTTGTTGTTGTTGTTGTTGTTGTTGTTGTTGTTGTTGTTGTTGTTGTTGTTGTTGTTGTTGTTGTTGTTGTTGTTGTTGTTGTTGTTGTTGTTGTTGTTGTTGTTGTTGTTGTTGTTGTTGTTGTTGTTGCTGTTGCTGTTGCTGTTGCTGTTGCTGTTGCTGTTGCTGTTGCTGTTGCTGTTGCTGCTGCTGCTGCTGCTGCTGCTGCTGCTGCTGTTGTTGTTGTTGTTGTTGTTGTTGTTGTTGTTGTTGTTGTTGTTGTTGTTGTTGTTGTTGTTGTTGTTGTTGTTGTTGTTGTTGTTGTTGTTGTTGTTGTTGTTGTCGTCGTCGTCGTCGTTGTCGTTGTCGTTGTCGTTGTCGTCGTCGTCGTCGTCGTCGTCGTTGTCGTCGTCGTCATCATCATCATTATTATTATTATTATTAATTTATTAAAGATACCAAAAAAGACTGCAGACTGAAGATAGCCACAAAAAATTTGCCTGACCGTAGCTTTCTGGAAGGAAAAAGTGGAAATCTTTGAAAAAATTATTTACGCACAATGGGCCAGACAATGGGCTTGCCCAGATGACCATCAATCGCGACCTTAACATTAATGAAGAAACCGTCATTGACATTTTTTCGCAAGAAATAATTAATTTAGCAAAATGGTTAAATTTAATGTAAACAAATAACAAATAAAAAAAACCTTCATAGATTCAATTTTTTGCACGAAAAGAACATCACGTGATCAAAGTCACTGACTCAGAGCCCGCTTCGTATCGGTCGGTTTTGAAACTGCGAACTGAGAAGAACGATATTATTGTTAAAAAATGGATTCCCACTACGATAATGTGTACGAAACAAGTTCCAGCGAAAGCGAAGATGACAGTGACGATTCCAAGGTAAAAGCGAACAAGTAGAGCCCCCGTCCGGAAATCAAATATAAACAAATTTTGACTCCACCTCCAACATTATGAAGCTCCACCTACATAGATATAACTACTATCACAATTATTAATAATAATTTTGCATAAATATAACTACCATCACAATTATTAATAATAATTTTGCAAATTTTTACGAATTGATCACTGTGCAAAAGATTTATACTTTTAATTGGATATTAATGGTTTCGATGAGACGTTTATCGAGAGCCATGTCGCGTCTCCCGGCGGCACTGCACTGGCATGCTTCATTGAGTGAACCACATCTGGAGAGTTCGCGAAATCTTACTGAGAAAAATCTTAAAATAATAAATCAAAATCTGGAAGAGACGTTCATCAACAGCCGTGTCGGTTATGCCAGATCTCACATTAACGTGAATTGACCGACTGTGTTAGAGATAGACAATTATTATTTATTAATTGTCTAGAATCTTTTGTCCATGGCCCTAGGCTATATCTAAGCTTCACTCCTTAAGTGTCTTTTTTTTTGGCGATTGTGCGTGTGTCTGTCGTATCGTGAATCCTTGTCTTATAAAATGGCTTTAGTTGTTTATCCGGATCTTTCGAATTTGGATATTTTTGATTTTAACGCGGTAATATCAAAAACAAATGCAGAAGTTGTTGACTGGGCAATGCTGCACGCTCTGTTGGCGAGAGAAAGAAGTTGCCACGTCTGCCAAGGGCTGATGAAAAGGACTCCGAAGAATGTCGACGACGGGTCTATTTGGCGGTGCACGCGTAAAGTGTGCCGTGCAAGCAAGTCCCTGAGACATGGAAGTTTTTTTGAAAAAAGCCATATACCGTTAAAAAAAGCTTATAACGGTAAGAGTGATTTATTTTTAATCTGAATAATTTTTAACTGTTAGTTATTGATGAAATGATCAGTTTACGTAAGTACTTAAGTATTATTATTAATTAAAGATGATTTGGTACTGGTCCTTCTATGACGTGAGCCAAGTCACTTTGAATAAGTGGCTTGGTCTCAGCACGGATCACACTCTGCCCAACTGGTTTAACATGCTGAGAGACCTATGCCAGTATTGGGTTAGAGATAACCCTATCCGGATAGGAGGCCCGGGACACATCGTGCAAATCGATGAAAGTCTCATTTCGGCACCGAAAAGGTAATAATAGTAATATTTGCGTTATCAGCTCGATTTGTATTATAATTGAAACTTAATCTTCATCTATTTCATTACTTAAGGACCAGGAACGGACGCGCAAGGCCCTCAAGGCAAAGATGGGTTTTCTGTGGCATCGATGCTACAACCAAGGTACCGTAAAACGGGGTGACTTTGCCCGTGCGGGTGACTTTGGCCCAGTTTTTAAACGCATAAAAATATATTAAAAAATTTTTTTTTTTAAAACTTCGCTAGGTCACGCCATACATCACTACTATGCACACCTTTTTAGCATAATTGTTCATAGAAATATAATTTGTACTTTAAAATATAGGTTGATTTATTTTGGGCCAAAGTCACCCGCACGGGCAAAGTCACCCCGTTTTACGGTAGCTTTTTTGGTGGAGGTTGAAAAGAGAGATGCCGCAACACTTCTGCCAATCATTGCGCAATATGTTCTGCCAGGTAAAAAAAAATATTATTATTATATTAAATAATTCAATAATTGAATTAAAATAACATTATTCGTTACTAATGACAGGTACAACGGTATGGAGCGATCGGTGAGGGGCATATCAAAGGCTCACAGCTGTCACTCAGTGACATTTGTGGCACCTAACGGTGTCCACACCCAGAGCATAGAGAATGTTTGGCGGAATGCCAAAGAAAAATTCAAGAGAATGCGAGGGACAATCGATGAGCACATAAGCTCCTATTTAGATGAGTATTTGTGGCATCGGACGACAAGGGGGCCAAAGAGCTTTTGCTTCCAGAAAGCCGTGGAACTAATTAGACATTAAAAAAACTTCCAGTTTTGTTCTCGGTAATATTTAAATTTACAAAAATAAAATTAATAAAAATAAAATTAATAAAAATAAAATTAATAAAAATAAAATTAATAAAAATAAAATTAATAAAATAATAAATCAAATAGAAATAATAAATCAATGTAGGTGGGGCTTCAGATGTTGGGGGTGGAGCCAAAATTTGTTTATATTTGATTTCCGGACGGGGGCTCTACTTGTTCACTCAGTGACATTTGTGGCACCTAACGGTGTCCACACCCAGAGCATAGAGAATGTTTGGCGGAATGCCAAAGAAAAATTCAAGAGAATGCGAGGGACAATCGATGAGCACATAAGCTCCTATTTAGATGAGTATTTGTGGCATCGGACGACAAGGGGGCCAAAGAGCTTTTGCTTCCAGAAAGCCGTGGAACTAATTAGACATTAAAAAAACTTCCAGTTTTGTTCTCGGTAATATTTAAATTTACAAAAATAAAATTAATAAAAATAAAATTAATAAAAATAAAATTAATAAAAATAAAATTAATAAAAATAAAATTAATAAAATAATAAATCAAATAGAAATAATAAATCAATGTAGGTGGGGCTTCAGATGTTGGGGGTGGAGCCAAAATTTGTTTATATTTGATTTCCGGACGGGGGCTCTACTTGTTCGCTTTTAAATACGATAAATATGTAATTTACGAAACAAGTTCCAGCGACAGCGATAGTGACAGTGACGGTTTTGAAACTGCGACCTGCAAAGAACGAAAATCTGGTTACTACAAGACGAAGACTACGGACGAAGACAACTACCCGGATGAAAGTTCCGACGACAGCGAAGATGACAATAATGACAGTGACAGTTCAAGTTGCGACTCTGATATGTATTTAAATTTTTACAATAAAAAATACAACAAAGACGAAGGCTCTAGTAGTGAAAGTGACGACGACGGGACCTCTAGCGGTGAAAGTGATAACTTCGACGACGGGACCTCTAGCAGTGAAAGTTCTGTCGAAGAAGACCTACTGGAAGAGAATGGAGGTTTTTGTCTTTGCTATTCTTTTCGTTAGTTACTGCTATTGACAAGGCGCGTGTCATGTCTATAAGCGCGAATTTGTCATTGACATGGCGGAGCGTATTATTAATATTAGGTAAAGTTTCGCATTAAAAGCCGAAAAGCAGAGAATGAGTTTAGGTAATCTTTCCCACGAACGGCCCATGTGGCGGATTACTACATAATTCTCGGCTATAATTAACTATAAACACGATGAAAAGTAACCACTAGTTTAAACATTATGATAATTAGTATAAATAATTTATTTAAAATCGGAAAATGTTATATAAAATTATTTTAAATAATGTAATTATAATTTAAAAAATTTGAGTTTTAAGGAAAAGTGTAAACGAAGGAATCACGTAGCGTGTTATATAACGTTATAAAGTTATAACTTATAACTATTACCATGGCGGTAGGCGCCGGTATGCGATCTTTGATTCGCTATATCTTTATTAATTTTATTTTTTACACTGTATAGTATATTCAAACTCAGAGTTTGTACCTTTATTTAAAATATTAGTGAAATTAAAAAAAAAATATTCTGAAACTTTTTATGCGACTACCTAGGATAAGGTTAGGGATAGTGTTATGGGTAGGGGTAGGGTTAGGGGTAAAGTTAGGGGTGGGTTTAGGGTTTCATTTTAATTTTACAGATTGCAATCACGGCGAACCGCCGGGGCAATAGCAGCGACCTTATATAAAGTGACGCATGGTTTACTTCGTTGTTTCACTTGCCTTTTGTTCTTTATCGTTTTACATAGAAAAAATTTTAAAATTTTAAATTAATTTTTTTATAACTAATAGTTTGTTTTTTAAATAAAATTTTAATATAAACTAATTTTGTTTCTTTTTTATTCATTTCATTCATACGATCATCGTACCTCACCACTCACAACTACGATGTAAATAGTGCTTCGAAGGGTACTACTTAACGTTTTCAAAGTCTCTCAAATTACGATAAATGTTTTTTTTTTAAATTCAATTTGGTATAAAATTTGTTTTTTTTGTGTTATTGTAACAAAATAAAAAAATACGACTATTTTTTCGGCACGGGCCGTCCGTAAGAAATATTAGTTTAGTCAAATTGCAAAAAGCGAGCTTCATTCTTAAATTTAAAACTTTTAAAAGCGATAAATAGTTCCCTTCAAGGCAGTGGCTTCTATCCCCCCAGGCAGTTGGGCTCAATTCCCCCTGAAAACCCGACCTTCCCCCTCCAAAAAATTAAATGTTAATTAAAAAAGCTTGGGTTAATGTTGTGAAGCAACACGTTGTTCGGTTCTACTTCAACTGTAATTCATATGCTTGAAAATATATGTAAGTTGGGTTTTTTATTTTTCCTTACTCCCTTTTTTTTTCTTTCCCCTGTTTTTTGCCGGGCAAAGCTGCGCCCACTTGTATAGGGATAGAAGCCACCATCATCATTATTGCTAAAATTGTATTCCTCTGTTGATTTTAAAAATAGTGCCGCTAATATGATTTATCAAAAGTTTCTCATGAAATTACAGATGAAGAACCCATTCCTAATGAGTTGGCTGATCTAGACCCTCAAGGAGATCTAAATCTAGAACAGATAGCTCTCTCAATTATTGAATTACAAAATTGGAATCCACCGCCACATCTTGGTACTGGCGTAGTGTGCATCCCTTTGATGCAACTCTCAACAAGACTTTATGTGAGATATTTTGAGGCTTACATGAATGAAGTTAGTCCCGTTGCATTACTCACAAGTGAAATGCATGTCAATCGATGCAATGACTTGCTCACTGTGTTTTTAACAAACTTCCGGAACTTAGCTCAGCACATGGTTCCACAAAATGACCCTGAATTATTGGCTTATCATGACCACCAAATACGCCAAATGAGAAAAAGAATAGTCAACGACTGTCCTTATACTTTTCCTACTTTTCTGCTTCACTCTACATCTGTCACTCGCATGAAGCAATTGCTGGTTAGAGCTGATCATGCTTTTAAGAAGGTTGTGCAACACCTCCGAAACCACCAAAACCATGGACATTAAATCGAAGAAATTATTATTTTATTATTGGATTATTATTTTTGAATTATTCTAAGACATTACTATTTTTATATTAATACCACAAATTAGACACATAAGTTCTTCATTCGTTTAAGTAAATTTAAAAAAAAAAAAAAAAAAAACTGTAAAGGAAAGAATTTTATTATTGGATTATTATTTTTGAATTATTCTAAGACATTTCTATTTTTATATTAATAGCACAAATTAGACACATAAGTTCTTCATTCGTTTAAGTTAATTTATAAAAAAAAAAAAAAAAAAAAAAAATTGAAAAGGAAAGAATTTCCTAAGGACTAAAATCCTGCCTGGAAGGCCGTTAATGATTGTCTTGAGCTTTGTTGAAAGTTCTGTTTTCCAGCTTGAATTGAATGAGTTGAGTTAATAAGTAAGAAACTCAACATACAGCACTCAGAGACTTCGGTAAGCCACAGGAACTCAACTTCAATCTTGTCTCAACAACGCCTCGAGCTTCCTGCTACAGGCTGTCTCGACCTCAATGCTGCACTTCTCAGGGTTCGTGACCATGAGCATGACCATGTCTGGCTCCCAGACGAACTTCTTCAAGATCCATCGGTCGGCTTCGTCGAACCACCATCGCGATCCATCCTCGAGCTTGTCCCGTAGTCTGCAGGCACGTCCTCGACATTCTCATCTCTCTGGCCAGGACCTTTCCCACTCACTTCCCTCCTCAGCAACCTGGGGGAACAGGGGAAATCGTCGGACGTAGGATCGGCGACGCCTGGAGAGTCGAAAGACTGTCAGTCTGCCTCCTCTGCCGGGAAGCCGGACTTTTGGGAGTCTCTGGTGAAATTGGATTCCGCTCTCGACGGCAAGAAGGGGAAATCAAGCTCGCAAAAGGACAAGTCATTTGGTGGGGTCGGAGGTCAGTCGTCGACGTCTCAGGAAAGCTCTTCGATCCCACAGCGTAGAGGACGAAAAGGCCCTGACCTATGCCATGGAGAAAGTGAGATTGATCATTCATTGGATACATGACTTTTTAATTTAAATCTGATTAGATGTAATTTTGTTAATTTTAATCTGATAGATATGATTTTTTTTATTGAAATCTGATTGGATGTAATTTTTTTCTTATTTTAATCTGATTCGATATGATTTTTCTATTCATATCTGATTGGTTAAGATTTTTAATTTAAATCTGAATGTATGTTATACACATTTAAATCTGATTATGGCAATGAACAGCAAAGGTTCCAAGGAATTGGACTACTTGATGCAAGTGCTGAGTCCTGCCATGTGCAGGGACCAGGACATCTTCAAGCAGATTGATTGTGTAATAAATGTGTATTATACATGTGTTTATATTTATTTCACTTTTTTAATGTTTTATATCCATTTCACCACTCGTTTTTAAGCATTGTTTTTTTAAACATCTTAATAATTTGCATATTTTAATGTGTATGCCTGAATAATTAGCATATGTTAATGCATCTGAATAATTTGCATATGTGTTTACTATTTCATATCTATTCATCCTATCAGACCAATGAGAGATCAGAAGCTGATCAGCTGCAGCAGCAACAAGAAGTCGCACAGCAAGCAGCAACAGGGCAGCTGCTTGAAATGGATGAATCCAGTGGAGGAGGTTCGTTATCGATTGATTTCTGCCATGGCGCAATGATTGTCTTGAGATGTTAATTAAAACAGCATTTGACAGAAGTAATAGCATATAGCCAAAATACGCATGCAAGTATTTGATGTTTTAGCAGATATAGTTTAAATAACAATAAATTTTTAAAATTTCCTTTTTGAACTTTGCTTTCTCCAGAAAGACCCTCGAGATTTGTGCCTCGATGGCTGAACAACTGCGTGGGATGTCTGCCCGGTTTGAAAGAAGTCGACGATGCAGTTCGGTACATCTCCACCATCGGCATCCAGCGGTCACAACCTCAGCTGGTCAGTTTTTTTTACTTTATCGTGTTTGTTGTTTTAGTTATTAGGAATTTTGTTTGTAAATTATTGCGTTTAAATAACATTAATTAGCATAATTAAATTTAAATAGTGTTGAATTTACTTTAAATTTACATTATTTTATTGTCCACCAAAGCAGCCGGCCTAAATTTTGCCAAAAGTGAAGTCATCGCAGCAGTTTCGGCCTCCGGTCACCAAGTGGCCACTGCGTCCGATCGATTCAGCAAGGCCTACGAACAGCTGGTGGTCACTGGACTCGAGGCTGCCCGAAACGTGCCAAAGGATGCAGACTCTTCGTCGGTTTCCGGTCAACTTCTTGTCGCGACAAACCTAGTAAAGTTCATCTTCGCTGTGCAACACGCCTGCTTTTCAATAACCAACAATCTGGTAGTCTGCCAAAGAGATGGCTAACCTGGTCACATGCAACTAGTTGATGCCTGCCAAATAGCTGGCAGCATGTCCCTGCATATTTTCAGGGAAACTCTTCCCATTTGCATCACCTGGAACCTTTGATGGCAGCCTCCTTGGGTTACGCGTCAAAGACATTCAACACGAGATCGAAGGAGGCGCTGATCGACCAGACAAAAACCGTCATCGAAGCCATGTAGAACCTGATCGTGGTCATCTGAAATTTTGGTAACTGCTTATTTTTTGCTGATTTTTCTCATATTCATTGTTCTATTAATTTTAAAGCTTTGGTTTCTAATTTATAGATACAAAGATTATACGTCTTTTTTTTTTTAATTGTCGTGATGATCATGATAATTTGGTGGCTATAGATCTATATTGTGGTTGTGATTTTGTTGTAGTGGTTATTTTGTTACGTGTTGTTGTTGTTGGAATGTTGTCTTGATATGTGGTATTATTTGAATGGTTGTCTTGATATTTTGATATGTCATGTTGTTGCTTGATTGTGTTGTTGTTGATTGTGTTGTTGTTGATTGTGTTGTTGTTTGATTGTGTTGTTGTTTGATTGTATTGTTGCTTGATTGTGTCGTTGTTTGATTGTGTCGTTGTTTGATTGTGTTGTTGCTCGACTGTTTTGTTGTTGATTGTGTTATTGGTTGATAGTATTGCTGTTGGTTTGTTGATTTAAATCAGCTGATACAAATTTTAAAACATTCTCCAGGTCCTCACCGACAGATTGTTGGAAGTTCTCAAATTGATTTCCGTAAACCTGAAGAAACCGGGCGCCACGACGACGACAGCTGCAGGCCGCCACGACGACGACAGCTGCCAGCAACGCCGGTGAAACCGCAGCTGCTTCGAGTTCTAATCTTGGCACGCCATCATCCGCTTATCAGAAAGGAATGCTACAGGACCGGTATGTTATCTTGAGATGCTCGTATTTCTAATTGATCGGTTGTTTGGCTGGTAAATTATAATTCCTAGTTAGTGAGTTTGTCATGAATAGTTGTAACATGTGTGAATTGTTATAATGGTAATGTATTTATGGTTGTATTGTTATGTTTTGATGGTTGCAATGTTATGTATTCAGTTGCAAGTCAGTAAATTAATTTGTTCAATTTTTTTAATTGTGAGAAAAATAAATCTTAATTAAAACAGCGTCATCAACTTAATTTGTTTGAAAGAAATAATAGCATATAGCCAAAATAGGCATGCAAGGGTTTGATGTTTTTAAACAGATAAAATTTAAATAATAATTGCTTGAAATAACAATAAATTTTTAATATTTCCTACTTGAACTTTGTTTTCTTCAGAAAGTTACATCATCTAGAACAAGGCGGTCCGTTTCGGAGCCAATTCAGATACAACAACTTCATGTACTTGCTAGCCAGCTGCATCGCTGAGAAGTTAGGCAACGCAACGTACACCCAGCTAATAAAAGACAGGATTTTCACACCTCTGGGTATGAAGGAGACTGAATTTCTGTCAGATGCCAGATTAAACGGCTTGAAAAACGTCTCGGGGATGTTCTATTTCGATGAAAACAACACCGAAGTAACAACGGATGTTGGCGCTTTAAGGATGGTAGACATAATGGAAGGGGCTGGCGGTATTCTTTCGACTGGTCGAGACATGTGCAAATGGATCAAATTCATACTGAACGGCGGCAAAACCGACGATGGGAAACAGTCGATGGAAGACAAGTATTGGAATGAAATCTACAACATGCACATGATCGATCGAAAACGGAGAATCAACGTTGAGCGACCGACGTTTCCAGGTCTGAATACGAGAAGAACTTTCGGCTTAGGATGGAGAGTCGGTTTCCACAACCAGTTTCGACAGATCGAGTTCTCCGGAGAAGTTGCTGGTTTTATTTCGAAGCTTTCAATTCTACCCGATGTCGGTGCCGGTGTCTTGACGATCACAAATGGTTACAGCGAACTTGCATTCACACAACAAACTGCAAGCCACCTGTTCCTACTCGACCACTTCATTGGAAAAACACCCTGGCTAAACAGCTCGACGATTTGCTCATACCCCGAACCATGGTTTCCGGCGTACAACGATTCTGCCGATATTCCAGCTCCACTCAACTATTCACTCCTGCTGCCCGCCGATCTACCTAACTACACCGGAACCTACGAACACCCGTTTTTTGGCAAGGTAACCGTTTTCTACGATGCGGTGGTCGACGAACCTGAATCTTCGACGGCTTTTTTGAAGCTCGCCATGGGTACAGTGGGAGAGGGCAGACTGGAGTTTCTTGGTAGAGATCGTGCATCAGTTGAAATAACAGGAATCATGAGTTACATAAAAGGACCGAGACCGACATCTTTGTATCCCTTGATAGTACTATTCAGGCAACAAGATCCTGCCACTAAGGAGTTCAAGGAGTTTGTGTTTGATAATGTCGAATCAAGTGTTCAAGTAGTTTTTCAAAAAGTTTTTTAAAAATGATATGATGATGATTTTCTTTGAAATGTTTTTGAAAAACCCTTTGTTCCGGTGAAATATTGCTTTAATTTCAAAAATTATGCTATTGAAATTTTAAAATTTTTTATTACCGGTGTTTTAGACTAATTTTCGTAATCGATGAATACAGATTTCTAATTTAAAAAATGTGTTTATATTTACATATTACAAATGCGAAAATTTTATGAAATTGAAATGCAATAAATGTCCATTTTTAACTCCAATAAACGTGAAAACATTCTATATGTCTACTAATTGTTGTCAACGTGTTCAAGCCTTGCAAATTATTTTTAAAGTCCGTTCGAGCGAGTTCAGGGAAAGGCAATTTGTCGAGAATGTGTAGCGCCGTTTCTTTTCCTTCGACGACTTTGCTATGCTGCTTGCTGCTGGGTTTGCATAATCGCCGCGAGCGTAAGACGGGGTAGGTATAGAAAATAGATAGATGGCCTTTCCGTGCTGGGTCCGCTGCATTATTCAAAAATTCTGAATTAAAGCTAGAAAAATATTGATATTCTGCTGTCTTGCCGACAACTGCCTTCATAATCATCACCACCATCGTCGTCGTCGTCGTTGTAGTCATCACTGTCGTCGTCATCACCATCATAAACTAAGTTCAAATAGGTCGCATCTTTATTTGTTCGTTGCCATGGAGGCACCGTGACAACACACATTGCATACCTAGTATATGAATTATAGAGCTGCAGTCAGTTGCTTCGTTCAGATAGATCTACCCAGAATTAAAACAAATAAACATTTTTAATCTTTCATTATTCAACTTCCATCGACTCAAGCTTGATTATAAAATGACTTATTATAGCACGTGCAGTCAACTCAGTTTTGGCCGACGAAATCTTGGGAGACGCACCACGAACTTGGACACTACCATGAAAATCTCGATATCTCCAGGAAAAAAAGAAATTCCCACGAAGATGAAAAGATCTAAAAGCGTTAATAATAGGAACAGCTATGACCATCTGTTTTATTCGACTTCTTCAATAACAGCTTTGGATAAAACATTCAGCGAAGAAAGCTATTTAACAGCCGTTAAGCATCACTTGAACCGACAGAAGGGATTATATAAGAATTTCTTGAATATCATTAGAAAATTAAATGACGAAGATGCAAGAAAAATTAAGAACCCTATTGACAGGGATGAAAGTCTAAAGAAGTTAATAGACATTTTGGGAGGAAGACCGGATCTTGTCAGCCGGCTACATCTTGTCCTAAACGGATGTTTTCCGGTTCAGGTGCAGAAAGACGCTGTTGTCATTAAGGCATGTTTATATATTTTTAACACAAATTTAATAATTTACAAAATATTATACAAATTTAATACTTTTTTATATAAAAAAAACATCTTCAAACAAATTTTTATTTCTAGATGGTCGACTTTACCCAATCTCGTACTACCTTTTCACAAAAATCGGATTCCCATTTTAGGGAGACTGCAGCCACGAGCCCAGAGAGATGAAGTGATGGTAGTTTGGTAGCTAGCTAGTCTACCGGCTAATAAAAATAAACGCTCATCTGGCTTGTCAACATACATAATTTCTTATGTCTGTCTGTAAGTTAGAAATTTCGGTTAAGCTTCAATCGTTACTAATCAATTTCCGTCATTTTTGACGAGTTATCACTTGTTTTAAGAAACATCTTGCATTTCAACACTTATGATTTCTTGCTGCACGATTTTTTTAAAATATTTGTCCGATTAAAATTTATTTTCGTTTAGTAGACGAAACGATTGTGCCAGTTCACCCCATACACACGCCCCACTGATTTTACTGGACATAAAATATTTATCTCCACTTACAAACAAGTTGAACAACATTAACTCGACTAACACCAAGTAGTCAGTCAATCAATTCATAGATTGCTTTTATAATATAATCGTAGATTTCAGAAATAACCATGCAATCCCGAATTCCCCACAAAAACGAACATAACATGATCGAACTGTCGTTTATTTGAATGTAGAAAACCGAACGGGAAGAACCGGTAAATCTCTCCAGCGATGTCGCTGCAGGTGCTGCAGCAGCTAAGAAATAAATGTGGTTCAGTACAATCAATATTATCTTTTAAAATACCAGCTGTGGATGCTTCGAAGACTGATTTCGCTCCACCACAGACTGGAGAAACCACGAGAAAAACAGCAAGAGAGCATTTGAGGAAAGAAAACCGAAAACCGTATTGCCACGCGGGAAGCAAATTTTCGACAAAAAATACACATTTTACGATTTTTATTAGATGGCAGCGTGGAATAGTTTGCGAGATATTAAAATATTATTGATTTTATCATTCCCCATCAGAAAGATTGTTAAATTGGACAGGTGCACATAGTCATTAATGAACGAAAAGTAATTTTTTTTTAAATCAGCTGTCAAGACAAACAATAATCCTGACCGAGATCACGCCTACTACCCCGTTCCACGTTTAACACCTTAATCTGGCTTAGGCATCAAATTTTTCTAAAATAAATTGACTTGAAATTTATAACAAATCACCAAAATAACAGATAATAATAACAGATAATGATAATAATAATAATGATAATAATAATAATATATCAAGTTTGCAGACCAACATGACTCATTTGATAATCGGTCATTCTGTAAAAATTAACCTAAACGACAACACAAGCAGCATCACCACAATCGCCGACATCATCATTATCATCACCACATTCACTGATGTCATCATCACTAAAATCAATGACACTATCATCATCATCAATACTCTGTTCATGTCCAACGTATGACACAACGTGACCACGTGTATACTAACTTTGTATAACTGTTACAAATAGAACACAAAAGAGATGCAGCGAAAACAAACCAGAAAGACAGGCTGACCAATTACAATCACCATGAATTATTCATGATCGTGACAAATTATTCTGGAAACCATTTAGAATTAAACAATCGAGTTATTCAAATTTACGAATAAATTATCATAATTACAATAATATAAGGAGAAGACAACATGGGGGCCAAACAAAAGAAAAAAGATTCTGCATTCTGCTGATAAGGCAAGCAAGCAAGCAAGAAAAAGTCTGCAAGTCTAACCAAGCAAGTGTTATTCAACTTGTCTATATATATTTATGTATATATATATATATATATATATATATATATATATATATATATATATATATATATATATATATATATATATATATATATATATATTATATATATATATATATATATATATATATATATATATATATATATATATATATATATACGAGCAGATTAGAAAATTACAATAACATGCAAGTATGCAACATAAACATAACTCCGTAACCATACGACGCACTCACACATGTGACAAACGCTTTGAAGAAAATAAATAAACAACGACAGGATCAAAAGCACAGGAAAATTGTTTACAATATACCTTCAACAGATTATGTACACGAGACGAACAAAACTGGAAAATCTGATATTGCAACGTCTCCGATTTAAATATACAGGAATTGCTATGTAACAACCGGTCAGTAGAAGAAAACTGGTTGTGTGAGCAGTGCAAGTCAAACATCTAGCACAAGCATTTATTTAGTCAATTGCTCATTACATTTTTTTCAAGGTTATCTTTAAAATATACATATTATTTATTAACTCATTCATTCATCTAAACATCTATATTAATTTCACCAAAAACGACAAGTAAAAAGCAAAGTTTAATTGATTCTACAGAACAACGGTGACAAAGCTGACTCGCCGCGGTCTTTCTCCGAGCAGGTGAAAGACGTTCGTTACCTGCGCTGCGTCGCACGCGAACGAGCCCGGAAAAATTCAAGTCAATCATGATCATTTGGATTGTCACAATCACAATCATCATCATCATCAGCATCACAGCTTCGTAACAACCACTACATCAACAACGAAATCGATGACATCATTATCGAGTCTCAAGATCACGTTCCCCCTCCTTCACTCGTCCGTCAGTCGTATTGCTTCTTCATTTCTTCTTTCCGGGCAGATCCTTGTCCTTTAAAGGGGTCGTCGGCCTGCCCGAGTTCAGTCCGGTGTATTGGTACTTGGTCTTTTTCTCAGAAGGCTTCAAGATCTGCCATCATCATCATCATCATCATCATAAGAATAATAATCATAAAGCAAAACAAAAAAACATAACAAGATAAAGAAAAGGTTAACGAGATCGACAAACTCACCTGGAAAGCACACATGAGCGACTCGTCGACCGACATCATTCCCCCGGCATTGTCGAACTCCCCGCAGTAATTTGGAGCAGAGAACAAAGTAACCAGCTGTCGCTTGGCAAAGAACTCGTAACCGTCTTCAACGACCTAAGAGGAGAAGGAAAAAAGGACGATTGAAACAAATGCGTTGGGGGGGGGGTGATTTTCTGGAACGATTCACATTTCTACAAATTTACTTCAGCATTCTTTAGTGAAGTTGTGTGAAAGAGTTTTAAGGCTTTGAAGAAAATAATAACATAAGAAAGAAAAACCTATTGGTATTAAAAATTATTAACTAATAACCACAGAAACTTTTGGTCCAGGGAAACCATAGAAACAATTTTTCAGCAGCTAGTGAACTAAATCCTCAAAAACACTGTTATACAAAATCCCACACTTCAACCTAGTTTATTGGTTTTAATAAGAACATATAATAAGCTATTCAAGTATTCAGTATTGCTTTTATTTCTATAAAAAGAGCCTATATTTTTCAATTATTTAAAGTTGAAATATAAAACGGTGCTCTAAAAATGTCAACCTGGAATTAACCCTCTGCATACTTGGTCAACCAATAACAATGTCCCAAATAAATTAACAACCAATTATCATCTAGGCATTGAACATCTTTTTATTTAATGCTATAAATAAACAACTAAATCAGCTATATAGTACGAGAATATGAAAAGCAATTGAGTTAAACATCACCTGGTGCGCCCTACATATGAGATCTAGGTCGTGTCGGTTCAAAAACTTGGTGACTACATCTGCTCCAAAGGTGAAAGAGACTCCCCTGTCGTTCTCTCCCCATCCTTGAATGTCTTTGTCTGGGTCAGACCAGAGAAGGTCGCATAATAGACCTGGGAGAACAAAAAATAAATATTTCTATAAATTAAAAGGTTAATGAGGCAAAAATAGAGGATTAATTAATGAGAAATGTCCTCTTAATAAGAGAATTATTAAAAATTACCAAATAGAAAGAAGACAATGAGCCAAGATTTTTTATCAAGATATTTTAATAACAAGACTTGATCAAGATTTTTTAATAACAAGACTTGATCAATAATTTTTAATTTCAAGACTTGATCAAGATTTTTTAATAACAAGACTTGATCAATAATTTTTAATTTCAAGACTTGATCAAGATTTTTTAATAACAAGACTTGATCAATAATTTTTAATTTCAAGACTTTATTAAGATTTTTTAATAACAAGACTTGATCAAGATATTTTACTATTTTGTTGTTCTACAGTAGGTCAGACATTTAAACAGCTTTGGTATTTTGGTTGGCATAGATTTGTAAATATTTTGTAAGATAAGAATTAACAGCATATAGATCCGAATTGAACGAGTTTAAAACAGACAAAAGAGAACTGACATGTTTGAAGCAAAGAAACAGGGGAAAATATATTCAGGTTGTAAAGATCATCCCGAATCAATCCGCCTCCCGATATGATTACCGGCAGTGACTTGACCTACTTCATAAAAATGTGATTTATATCATAAACCTAATGGTTTATGATATAAATTAAAAAAAAGTTAAAAAAAGAAAAAAAACTAAAGCATAAGAATAATTGTAGAAAAAAGATTAATAAAAAAATAAAGAGTGAGAGTGAATGAAAGAGAGGGAGAGGGAAAAAATGAGGAGAGAGAATGAACCAACCAACCAGTATCAGGTACATCTGTAGGCCTCATGATCCTCCTTATCTGTTCCATGGACTGCAAATCTGGCGATAGCCCTGTAAGCAAGGATAAAAATTAATGTCACTTCAATATTTTAGCATATAATAACATTCAAAGTGTTTTAAATCTTTAAAAGTCTGAAAAAATGAATCGTTTATTAGAGATTTAACAATTACTAATTTGGAATGAATAATGTCATATATATTTATACTTTAAAGATCAATGAACGATAGATGCAATAATATAAAGCAAAACTAAAATAACTTTCAGTCTGAAGAAGCCCGAAAAGAAAAACACCGGGAGAAAGTGTTTGAAACAGAGGAAACATGATTTGATTGATAGAACATTACACTAAAATAAGAGTTCTGAACAACTCTTGCCTTTGTTTTCTCTCTCTTTGTGAGCTCATCATAGAAAAACCATAAAAGACATCTTACACAAAGATCTCTCGATGCATGCACAATCTCTTGCTGAACTAGCACCCCCCACCCCCCAATTAGCAGATCGATGTGCAAATGCCAAACTGTTTTGCCACCTGAGATTACCTGCATCCAATAACTGAACCAATACAAAAATTTGAAACAGTATTACGGCATGATGCACAGTACGGCATATTGGTTAAAAATCTAATAAATTTATATTATTATTATTATTATTATTAGTAGTAGTGGTGGTGGTGGTGGTGGTGGTGGTAGTAGTAGTAGTAGTAGTAGTAGTAGTAGTAGTAGTAGCAGTAGTAGTAGTAGTAGTAGTAGCAGTAGTAGTAGTAGTAGTAGTAGTAGTAGTAAAGATTCACCTACCCCCGTGACAGCAGAATATCTTCTCGTCAATAATGGCGGCGATCGGCAGACAATTAAAGCAGTCCGTGAAAGTTTTCCACAATCTGATGTTAAACCTTCTTTTGCCTGCGTTGACGTGAAAATGAATGCAGAAAATTTAGCAATATACGTGCCTTTGTCGAGCAAAAAAGTATGGTTGACTTAATATTAACAAGAATGGCAATTGCAAAACATAACGAATGAAGCGATAAAAAATGAATTATTCAATGTTTTCACAAATGTTAATTCCCTAATAAAAGAATTAATAAAATTATAGAAAATAAATTCCTTTCTTTTCAGTAATTTTTATGTTATAAAATAATTAAAAAAAATTTAAAGAAATTTAACACTAAAATGTTTCAAACTTTAGCTCAATTTTTTTTCATACAGATAGACACAATTGTCATAACTCAAACCGCTTTAAATACAGTGAAGAGTCGATTCACGAGCAAGTCACTCAGAGATATTCTGAATAAATAATTCAACACCAATCATACCCTGGCTTCTAAATCAAATCAGCTAATCAAATCTAGCAAGCCTAACTAAAGCTGCAAGGTCAATAATGCTAATTAACGAGATGCTTTAGCAACCAGGAAGAATCAAAAATAATTACAAGTAGAAATGCAAGCATTTTTAAGCGGAGGCAAAATGAGATTCAGCATAACAATGAATTCAACTGCTGAAGAAAGTTACACGGGCGATCGACCGTTCAAACATTTAGACATGGTAATAACATTTAAGCTTAATTAATTTAATTTAACAAATGTCTTTTATACTGAATTTTCTTAATTATTGAATAAACAAATACAATGAATTCTTAAACCAAGTGTGAATATTATCAGTTTATACATTTGCAATATATTCATATTACCATTTTACATATTACCATTTTATATATTACCACTTTATATATTACCAGTTTATATAATACCAGGCTTAGCTTTACATAACAAACATATTCATTTTTTTTATTCCTTTTTAAGGAGTTTGCTATTGCTGAAAGAATGCTCAGGTAAGTCCATTAAATCTAGCCAGAACCACATACTCATCATCATCAACCTTGCCCTATAATAACAATACCATCAACTTTACCTCATCATAGCATCATTAACTTTACCCTATCATAGCATTATCATCAACCTTACCCTCTATCACCATCCCCATCAGCCTTACCCCACTATCATCAATGCAACCTTCACACCACACTAATGAAACTCACACTCATCATAAAAACCATAGATGCGATTGATGCTGGCACATTCGTGGTTCCCTCTCAGGAGAAAAAAGTTTTCCGGGTGTTTAATCTTGTAGGCCAGCAGTAGGCAGATGGTTTCCAGGGACTGTTTGCCCCGGTCCACATAATCACCAAGGAAGAGGTAGTTGGATTCGGGCGGGAAGCCACCGTACTCGAACAGTCTCAATAGGTCAGTGTACTGGCCGTGGATGTCACCTGATAATAATAAAAAAATTATGGAATATATTTAAACATTGTCGCCTGATAATAATAAAAAAAATTACGGAATATGCCAAAACAATCTGTATATATCTAACAGTCTTTCCTGAAAACCTTCCCATGGAAAGCTTGCTAACAAATAAGATAAACCTTCATTATATGAAATTTTAATATTATAATACTCAATAATACAATTAATTATCAAGATAATAAGGTTATCAAGAAGCTGATCATGGCTGCCTATGTCGTAGCGGCCTTGAAGGCGATTGGTTGACATGGCTATAATATCGTTACAAAATTATTTTTTAATGAACTGAATATTATATTAGGATTGCTAATGAAATAGTTCTAAAACTGCTACAATATAAATGAATTATACGACTTTTTAAGAATTATAAAAGCCAAAAGATAACTTTAGATATAAATATAAAAAAGCTAAATCAAAGCCAACACCTTTTTCATGAATTATAAAACAAAAATTGTAAATGAATGTTAAATTTAAATCATTAAAATCCTCACCACATATCTTTAGCGGAGCTTCTAGCTCAAGCAGTATTGGTTGACTCAAAAATATTTCTCTTGATTTCAGACACAGAGTTCTTATTTCTGCCTCATTCATCTGCACCGTCTTCAGCTTCCCAGTAGCACCTCGAGCTGAAATATTAAATCATCAACATAGTCGCATCTCAAAAGTAAATTGAGATAAAGAAAAATTATCAACTTATGATCTGCAACAGGAAGTATTTCAGTATTTCTTAAATTAGTCTTAAAACACCTGATGTAGAGAACAATAAACTATTAAAAACAAAAAATTATAATGTGTTAACATGGGTACTTTATTTAAAATATAAAAAAGATAGATAAAGCGACAGATGAGCCAGACGTTCTGCAATAGATCAAATGGTTATGGCACTTACAACATGTAACTACTTTAAAAAAAACTAAATTAATAATATTAATAGATTAAATTAAATAAACAAACTACTGTTTTTATTTTATTTTTGAATCAATCAAAAAGGAAAAATTCAGTAAACACTTGAGAACTGTATAAAATTTTGATTGAGCTACAAATTGATATATGACTGCATTATGAAACAAATTAAATAAAGCAAGATCGATTAGTCAATCACAACGTCAGATTTTTTACTAATAAAAGTAAAAGCCGAGATACCCAAACTCTATTTATTAAACGTCGCATATCCCAGCTGATAAATTCCAAATAACGAAAAAATATCTGTTATATTCGGTGAGTAATTGTATTATAACCACCTTCTAAAAGCCGAGATATAAGATTATCCACATTGAGATCCGGGTCGGCCATACTCTACCGAGAAGTTTTTGAACTGAAAAACGATCTACGAAAGAGTAAGTCTGGCTGTTGGTTTGTTTATAAAAGTGAATGAAACTGAAATTCTTGAACAACGCGAACAAGCGTAATTTATTTTTAAAAAATAAAAGATCTCTTATCATTGCCTGAAAAAGCAAATTGTGAACATTAGTTGGAATCTTGGAGTTTATGATGTTAAGGAATTTAGTAGTTTGCTAATTATTTTTCATTGTTATTTAATTGGATTGTTAACTACTATAATGTGTTGATGTAAACATTATTGTTGCAGTACAATGACGTCATTGTTACAATAGAAAACCAACACTTTTGGATGTGGGCGATGTGGTCCAGTGACCTTGTTCAGCCTTCATAAAAAAAGATTCAATAAAACCCTAATCTTATAATAATGTTTCATGATTAAAAATTAAGTTAAGACTAATAAGTACTCTAATTTGATCAGATTCCTGCTAGGGTATTAATTTCCTAGCTGAACTCAGGTTCACTATAGAAGTTATTGATGTTGTAATGTAATGTTTTAATGTTTTGCTAATTTATTGAGCGCCTTTTCCGCTTTGTTCAAAGGCGCTGTTCTTTTACATGCCCCACGGAGAGAACGATTTTACCCGCTAAATTTTCCGTTGACATGGGCTACTAGGCAGTGAGTGGGAGTCGAACCGTGAAGCTCTCACATTCAAGGCTAACCCTTTACCAACTCAGCTAACCTAGCACCTAGTAAGCAATAGTATGATAGTAAGCAATTTACAGTAAATTTCTAAATCCTAGCCATAAGTATTTCATTTTCAAATAAAAAACTAAGTAAAATTAAATGTTTTTACTCTTAAAAGATCACCCAACAATTCTTTACACCCTATTTCGCGGGCAGGCGCTTGTTGCCTTGAGAACCAAGTTAGCAAAAGTTCATGGTAATAATTTTAACTTATTTCTTTTTGAAACATGACGGTCGATAACGAATGGATAGAAAAAGAAATTGAAAAACACTTGAATGAAATTACCCTTAAAGACAGTTTCGAAAGCCCTGTTCTTATTAATTTGTCTAACAACGATGCCACCGTTCAACCGGCAGATGATTCTTTCTTTACTGCTGTCACCAATCATGAAGTGAAGTTGATAGATATTTTTCACAAATGATTTAGCAACTTTTAGTGGTTTTTTCTTTATTCTAAAACCGGTTATGCTTTTGCCTTTCTTAGGAAAATGTAGGACAGAATGGAGACTTTCTCATCAGCACTGATATGTTGGAAAGTGCCTTGATGAATGACCTAGATAACTTAACCCATACAAATATATTCCTCCTAGCATCAGCAGGTTGGATAAATTTTTTCCCAGTTTGTTTTTTCACTTCTGATGTGAAAACTATTTGACAGGTGCTGCTGATGAAAACTTATCTGACCACCAAGTAAATTATCAGTTTTATTTTTAATTAGATTAGATTAAACTAAGTTAATAATCTGTTTAAATTTGACTTCACAGATGCTAAGCTTTGTACAAGAATCTATCAAGGATATCCTTCACAAAGATGATGAAGGCAACAATGTAGAAAATAATCCTGGTTAGACTTTGAAAAGATTTGATAGGTGTCTTGATATTTTTTTAGTTTAATCATCTAAAAAAGTGTTTTGTTTATTTTTTTCAATTTTATATTAAAACGATTTTTTGTTTAAATTTAAAGTTTCAGACATCATGAAATTGCTAAAAAAAGAAATATCCGATCAGGATAAATTGCAGCAAAAGGTTTGCTATTTTCATATTTAGTTATTTTAAATATAAATGTAATTTAAAGATTTTCTTTGAAATTACCCTTCAGAAACTGGAAACATTGAAGAAGTATGAAAACATGTTTGAATTAGAATGTGAATTCAAGATCCAACCACCTCCTTCACCCGATGTAATATATTTACTGTAATTATATTTTTTATCCAAATAAATCATTTTATAATAAATAAAAAGTTTGATTGATTTAATTGAAAATTATAAATTAAGGATTAATTACAAATTTAATTAAACAGGAAATAAGCTGTGATGAAAGTCAAAAATTGCAAGAAGAAAGTCATAGCTTGGAAATTGCAGAGGTGCTTATTTTTACTTAAAAATCTAAGTTGTGTCTTATCGACGATGTAGTAAAAAACAATTTGTTTTCAAATCTAGAAAGAGTTGTTTGAATTTATGAACAAAAAAAATGAAACGATAGAACGACTGAAAAAGCGACTGTCCGAAAACGACGAAGAAATGCGACTGCGCAGGAGTGACCTCGCCACGAAGATCCAAAAAATCTTCAAGGGCTTCATGTCGCGGAAAATCTACGGGCAAGTCTTGAAAGAAAAACTCGCCGTCCTGAGAGAGAAAAGAAAAGAAGAAGTCAAACAGAATTTGGAAGAATTTTCGAACATTACTTCAGAACAAGAAACCAATGAAGCTGCTACAGCAGACTGTGAAGTTGCTGCTAGAATAAGCTCTGCAGTATCAGCAAGCGAAATGGAAGAACTACACGTAGAAGACCAGCCCGTGAACCTTGATATGAATAGTAAAGAAAACAGTTTTAATGAATTTAATGGAAGGGAGAATTCTGAAAATCATTTCGTAGACGAAAAGTTAAAATCAGTTGGTAAACTGGAGGTATTAAAAAAGCAAAGTTCTGCAACTGACCCGGAATTAGTTGCATCATCTTTTTTATCTCAAATTGATGAGCCAATTACAAAAAGGAGCGTCAGGAAGGAAGTTAATTTTGATCTTAAAGGCGTCGCAGGTCCTAACGAAAAGTTGTCAATAAGAGAAATCTCAGTTCAACACTTTGATTCGACAAAATTTGGTGACAAAAATTTGGTTAAAGTAGAAAAAGTAGAGAATGTTGATTCTAACGTAAGTAGTAAAACAGCTGATGTGAAAATGAGTAAAAATAAAAACACTAAAATTTCCAGCGGACATGTTGATAATCTTCATTCGATTCCAGGTGAGATACCTGAGACTCAAGATGGCGATGCTAATGGTATAAAAATTGTATGCAAAACGTCTGCAGACGGTGCCCTATCTTACGACCCGGTCAATGGGGTCGAGAGCGGCTCATTCCTCCCGGTGGAAAAGTCTTTCCCGAAAGAAAGATTGAAAAATTTATTAGAGAAATACGAAAGCGAAGTATCTTTTTCTTCTTCTTCTTCTTCGCAACAAAATACAAAAAAAATATCCAGTAAAATGAAGAAAGGTTTTAATAAAGTAAATCAGAATATAAAAAACCATGAACTACCTTCTCCCAAAAGTCTTGTAACCAAAGAATCTGAATTTCATACAAATTTAGTCGATTTGAATACAAAATTAGAAAACATCGATGGAGAAGAAGTTGATTCTAAATACGGTGAGCTAATAATTGGCGAAAATAATGCAGCTTGTGGAGAAATGGTGAACGATATGTTTAAACGCATTCATAAAATATGTCATGTAAAATATATCTGCCGTTTTTTTTTTAATATCGAGTTAATTTCTTCAGAAGTCGATAAAGTGAACGATGAGTCTGACGTCAAAAAATTGGAAATGGACTGGAGACGAGACTGCAGGATATGGAAGTTTGTGATTTATTTAACTTCTATGGTTCTAGCTGGTATGTAGAAATGGGGGAAGGTTAATGAATCTTAATCGGGCCCTGCAGGCTATTGGTTCGTATTCTGGTCTGGCACTCGTACGAAGGACCAATCAGATTTCAATCTCGTTGTGGGTCCGTGATATGGGTGCTGATTTGTCAACTAGGTTAATAAAGTTTAAGAGATCCGTGATTTTAGATTTGACATATGGGTGGCATCTGAAACTGTGTGATACCGTGTGCACGAGCTATTCTGAGCTCTACTTATGAAATAGTATAATAATTTTATGACTTTAACTTTGGTGCATAAGTCATACATCTTTAAAAAAAAATTAATATAAATAAATAATAATACACCACTGTATACTTAACAAGTAAAGGAAAAAACGAGTGTTTTAACACAAACTTTGATTTCAAATACACTCGATGTGTGTCTATGTGTATGTATACGAAAAATGTTCAAATTACGTTTTTTTTTAATTGAGTTATGTATTGTCATCCAACATAAAGATATGCTGAAAGTTTCAGCTTCCTAGTTAGTCAAAAAGCTGGTTAAATTTTACTTGCAAGATTTGCATACAGAGAAAGCCACACACACACACACACACAAACAGAGATTGTAACCTAAATAAAAGTTTGTAAAAATCATTTTTGTCTAAATGATTATTTCCATAGAAGTTTCTCGTCCATGATAATTGTAACATTTAAAACAAAAACAGTTCTTTTGATGTAATTTGTAACTATGATTTTTAAACTTCTTGAAGGCCCACCAGCTGCCTTCGTCAAAATCCTACCAAGCCGCACCCTCTACCATCATCGGCTAAACAGCTGAAAGCCCTTTCTGAATCTGAAATTTTAAGTGCTGCAAAGGTCCACAGTTTTGAGAAGGTTCGGTTGTGTTAATTATATTAAAATATAAAAATTAAAAACGACTTTTCTTGTGAGAACTCTGAAATAGATTTTTATAACTGAAAATAAAACATCTATGCACTTAAGACAAATGTTCTGATTGGATACGGATACATTTATTCTAATTATGGTCGCATTTTCAACTTTTTTTTTTTTAATTTCATAGATCACCTGTTTAGAACTAGCCAACATATCCGGATTAAGCATGAGACCATTATCCGGTTGCATCAATCTCGTATGCCTTTCCATCAACAATTCTGATTTTAAATATGTAGAAGGGATAAATTCGTGCAAGAATCTTGAATTTATTGATCTTTCTGTGAGTATTTTGAAGCTACTTAAATATATAAAAAAAAATTAATAAACTAACTTTTCAAATATTTGTCTTTTATTTAATACAGAGAAACAAGTTGGAATATCTCAATTTCATTGAAATGAGCAACCTCATCTATTTAGACCTTTCTGACAATCGCGTAAGCAACATACATAATTTTGACGGCTGCATTGAACTCAAATACTTGAATCTCTCTAGAAACAGAATCACAAGAATCTGTTAGTGTCAATTTTTTTGTGGTTATACATAGTAATTGGGGTTTTTATTACGTGTTAATTAATGTATAATATTTATTTTTTAGATATTTTTAACAATTTTGATATTAATAAAAAATTGCAAAATGACAGAAGTGTAGCTTTGTAAAATTGTTAAAATCCCATATAATCTGCTTCCAGAGATTCCGTTACTTAAATTACTTCATTAAGAAATTACCTCTATTTTAACCAGCGAGCATTGAATCGCTGATTCCCCTTCAATACGTGGACATCTCAAACAATCAGCTGACTTCATACAAAGGTCTCTCGAAAGCATCGACCATTCAATTCCTCAGCTTGTCCAATAATTTTCTTTCAAACAATGCACTTGATTGTCTTAAAGATCTGAGCTTGTTGAGCCACTTTGAAATCAACAACAACAACTTGTCCGAGGTCATTTTTAACTAATTTTTTTTATAAGATTTTGTTATTGCATGTGACAGCGGTTAGTTATCTTTGTTAGTAAAGTACAATTCCACTATGAATTTTCCTTTTCCATGCCCTATTGAAGTACTTTATAGCGGGATTATACTGTGGTCGATTTTACAAACGAAAAAGGTATTACATTCTTAATGATATATCAAGCTTCTGTGGGAAAACATTATAGTTTAAAATCCGATTTAATGCTATTCTGACTGTAAACCGCACTGATTCTGTCCTAGATTCCTATCGATAAAAATAACATTCTGCTTAATGAATTGAATGCTGATGAGAACGACCTCGCTGAGCTGAACGTGCAACATTGGCTACCACATCTCGTTAACCTGTCTGTAAAGAAGAACAGGTGAGATGTTTTATTAATTAAGAGGATTTTTAATTTATCAGTTTTAAATGATTTACATATTTAGGTTTATTTATGTTTCAACATTTAAATCATAATACTTTATTATATTTTTGTACCGCCACCTTTTAAAATAGGTTCATTGATTTGTCTACTGATTACACTTAAAATTAAAATAATGCTTTTGAATCATTGCTATTGACAACCAAGAATTAGCAACATTGCAATCATGAAGTTGTGTACAAACTTGAAGATTCTTGACATTTCAGGCAATCAAATATTAGGTATTTCAGAAGGAATACTTTTTTTATTGTTTTTTTTTTTTTATTTAAAAAAATGTAATTTACCTAATTTTTTCTATAGAAACAAGCGGGATTTCTGAGTCTTTGAAATTTAATCAGAGATTGAAAAATATTTCTATCACTGGGAATCCATGTAATGAAGATGAATTGTGCAGGTTATTTATTCCTTATCATTGTCTTCATATTTTTTTTATGTCTGTTAATGTTTAAAAAAAATTTTCAATCAATCAAGACGCTTCTGATGGTTGTACTTGCAAATTAATCAAGATCAACATTTTTTTAAAGTTATCATGCTTTTAGAAAACAAATTGAAAATTCCGTCTGGTCGCTCGAGCTTATCGATGGATCAGAAACGAGAAAAGCCAAAGAAGCACAGGATGAGGATCTGAAGATTTGTTCTAAAGAAGAATTTGATGAAATAACAGAAAACTTTGAAGCTGCATGTCATAATCTGTTAGATCTCTTGAGGTATATTATAATTATTGATGTCTCTATAATATGGGTCGATAAGTTTAAAAATATATTTTTTGAAATATTATTGTTACAAATAAATGAAAACTAAAGGAAATAAATAAAAAACTTTTTTTTATTAAAATCAACAGGAAGGATGATGCATCTTTGTTTTTCAAATCCCAAAAGTTTCCAGAACTTTCTAGAACTTGTTATCAGTTGGCTGTGAAGTTGAGAAAGTTTCACGAGACTGAAATATTCGAGTCTGAAAGTAATGTTGTTCAATCCATTAAGTCGCAAGGCAATCAACAAAGTGACATAAAAACTGCAAATATTGGTGATGTTGACCAAATAATTGATAATGAATGTCAGACTACAGAAAAAGACTCAAACAGCAATAGTCTGAATAAATCTTTGGTCAAGGATTCTGAAGAATCAAGAATCACTCCGACAGTAGACGGCACATCAGAGAAGAATTTTCTTGACCTCATACCATCGACAGTGACCAGAAAACAGACGGTAGCTGAAAGAATAAAAAATAGTAAAACAAGAACTGATTTGGCTTCGATACAACATCAACATCACCAAACTACGATAAACATGAAATCTCTATTCGATGAAATGTTGACAGACGCTCCTTCGGATAACAAAATTGTGTTCCGCAGTGGTAAATGTGCTTATTTTTAACCGTGAATGGTCAATTAAATATTCATACTTTTAGTTTTCAACTAAAATAACTCATCATAAATAACGAATGGTTAAGTTAATTTTTTATGATTTTTATTTTTTCCAAATGCAAAGACAGTCCAAAAGAAGCAAGCTTCAAAAAATATTCCAAGGAACAGCTCTCTTCTGCTGCCATCAAAATACAGGTCAAATAAATTTCTGTCGCACTCACCTTTATACTAACTGATAAAAAAAATAGCCTATTTTTCATATATTTAACCTCTAGTAGTTAGAATAAATATCTTCCCGTGTTTAAATTTTACAACTTTCTTATTCTAAAAGGCCATCTGGAAAGGATACAAGTTGAGACAAGTCATAAAAGATGCCCTGGGTAGAGCTCGTAAAGAGCTTGTGCGGCCATTGCAGATCAGCATGGATCTGAACCAATGGTCGAACATGTCAAACAGTGACGACGATGACGATGATGATGGCAAAGAATATAACAACGGATATAGACTCCCGCCGAAACGGTTTGCAGCTAAAGTGAGACGAAAAGCAGTTAAAAAAATGTTTTGAAGTATCTTAGTATAGGATGCGAAAGAGCCGACGTTTCAGATTATCGTGCAAAAAACTTTAAAACATCTAAACACTGCGCTGTTAGTAATCGTTTTAAAATTTACAGGCGAATCTGTATGGAAGTCCTTCCAGAAAAGTTCAGAGGTGGATATTTTAAAATCATTATTTAGTTTAAAAAAGTAATAATTGAAATTAGTGAAATATCTAATATTTTAATTTATATATTATATACAATATATAAAATAAAATATGTTGTTTAATTTAATATTTCGTAATCTGTTGCGCCAATCAAGTTAATTCTAAAAAAATCTCCAGCTTGAAAAACCTGGACAACATGAGACAGGCATGGACAGAAGAAACAAATCCATACGACCTGGAAGCCGACAATGGAACGTTGGCCGGAAGAGTGTTGAGACCGTCGTTGTACGGACATCATAATCATCACCGGGAGTTTGATCTCAATTCAGAACCCGAAGTGAACCTCAAGCTGTCGGCAAGGAGCAGCCACCATTCAGCGAGAGAGGAAGAGATGATGAAGGAATGGTAGTGCTTCTTATTTTGTTTCTTTTTCCCAGTGCCCAATTTATTAAATTCTGTATCATCAGATGTTATGGAACGCATTGTGATGAATCGTCTCTAGTTTGGGAATGCTAGCAGTTAGTTATTCATAAAATGTTTTTAATTGTTAATATAATCAATATACATTATTGAAAAAACTTAGATCGACTTTTGCATCACATAGAAGTAGGAAAAGATAATTAATTTAGAATCAATTGTTTAATATATGCAGGGGGTTTTACAGGAGGAAAAGATAATTAATTTAAAATTAATTGTTTAATATATTCAGGGGTTTTACAAACGAAACAACAAAAGATCTTTTTCTCAAAAGAATGAAGAAAATAGAAAAACCCGAGAGACAGAGAAAGTTCAAACAACTAGGTAAGAAAGTATAATTCAACTGGTAGTTTAGAGTGCAGGTAGCAAAATGGTGAGGTGTTTACCTGTAGACAGGTGAGCTCTTTAAGAGTTGACCTGGTTGGTGGTTGGTTGAACCCTCAAGATAGAAAGCACAAGTTTAAAGTGCTACAGAAGTCTTTCCATAGGATACGGTGTGGTGTAAATAAATCATTTGAGTTTTAAAACTAAATCTCTAAAAATAACTTTTATAAATGTGTTTTTTAAATAATGACGTAGATCCTACACAGAGACTTGCTGTGGCAAGAAAAAAAGTTGGTGAAATCGGAGCAGTTCCGCAACAAAGAGTAAGCAACTGGAGAGGTCAGTTTAAATCTGAATTTTTCTTTGTTCATTTATTTTATTTATTTATTTATTTATTTTATTTATTTATTTATTTATTTATTTATTTATTTATTTATTTATTTATTTATTTATTTATTTATTTATTTATTTATTTATTTATTTATTTATTATATTTATTTAATAAATCATCAGCACACGAGTAATATAACTCCTCAGAGAAATTACACGAACCAAACAAAATTACAAATCAAAATCCAGCTCTATGATTATTTTATGTAATATGTATTTTTAAAGTTCTTATTCTTCACATTATTTGAAATTATTATTTTAAATCTGATTCGATAAATTTACATTATTTTAAATCTCTACAGATAATTCGAGAATTATACAACAGTTCCAGAATGATGATGATGACACTTTCGAATGGATAGAAAATCAATACCATAGGTTAAGCTCTGTTTGTTTCTTCATAATAATTTTTAATTCATTAATTTAGCTCATTTTCCTAATGCCTATAATGATTTAGCTTAGCTCTATATCTGTATTAAAAAATACTGTATAAGTTTATGTTTTTATCATATTTAGAGAAATGGAGAAAACTTCAGAAAGAATCTATCTTCCTACTATCAACACACAGAGTGCTGTAAGAACTTTAACTGAAATAATATCAACATCAATGGTTTTGTGATTATCGTTTTTATGATAATTTTTAAGCATTCCCAGGGTGGCGCTTTTTATTTACCCGGGGGGGGGGGGGGGGGGTTTCTATCGTTTTTCTTTCTCGCTCCCGTTTCCTTCCCCGCTTGCTCTCCCGCTCCCGATAGCTTTCCCATTCCCGCTTGCTCTCCCGTTACCGGTCGCTTTCCCGCTCCCGCTTGCTCCCACGTTCCCGGTCGCTTTCCCGTTCGCTCTTTCGCTCTCGGTCGCTTTTCCGTTTCCGCTTGCTTTCCCGTTCTCGCTCATTCTCCAGTTTCCGCTCGCTCTCCCGCTCCACTCATTTTGTGACCGATTTTAATTTTTTTTCAAAAAAACCTTCACCCATTGACTCTCAAGGTTGTGTGAAAATTTCATTACGATCCGATGAATGGTGTACCAATACATGAAGGACATACAGACGGACATACATACATAATCTCATTTTTAAAATGTTTATATAATATAAATTTTAAAATTTAATTATTTATAATTTAATTTAATATAATTTAATTTGCAGTCGAATCTTTACAATCCACTGGTAGAACGGTCGTCACCTGTCACGAAAAAAACAGGTTAATTAATTAATTAATTATAAAAATATATTAAAATCATCAAAGTTTTACTTACTAGACGATTTATAGATAAACTCAAACGTTCCAGCCATTTACCGGAAATGTTTAAATGATTTTGCAGCCGACAAGCTCCCCAGTATCGTTCATTATCCCTCGACCTCAAAGAAGAATGAAAAATTGTTATGGCGCGATAGTGAAGGTAACAACACGAGTATCGGCTGGGGTTCTGGAAAAAAGAGAAACTCTCTTAAATAATATTGATTTTAATTTATAATATGTGTCTTTTAATTGAGTTGTTCATTAACCATTGGTGTCTGTATAATTTCGGTCTAACGATCGTCCCATAAACTTTCTTAAAAACGTTGACCGATGATGCTTCATCATGCTTCTAGTAGAAGGTTAAAAAAAAGTCTACTTATTTGTGAGAATGCAGATGTCAATCAAATTTTTCTCACTATTGCACGCCACATAAATAGCGCTATACAAATTTTATTTGATTGATTGAATTATTGATTAGCAAGTAACACTGCAATGCTATTATAAATCAGAGACGAAGCAATTTTTTTTATATCTGCTCTATTTGAAAGAGGGACACATATTGATATCAGCTGATTTTCGAAGCCGGTTTCGCTGATTATACCTATACCTATATATTTTTTAAGCGCATTTTTATTCGCCGATTATACCAATAGGTATATTTTTTAGCGCATTCATTTGTAATTAAAAAAAAAAAAACTTGCATTAATTAATAAATAAAGCCGGTTTAATGTAATGTAATGATCGATAGTTGCAGAAGATGCATCAGTTGCATTGCATCACAGTCCTGTAGTTAGTTAGTCGTCAGAGATGCATGTTGCACTTTCATTACACGGCGCGTCCGTAAATTACGGTCTGGAGGCGCCGCTGTTATTCGGTCTTCTTTTGATTTATTAATTCCGGGGAGAGGATCTCATCACTTTTTCTTTTAAATCTTTTTTTTATTTAAGAATTGAATTTGTACTTTGTTACAATTCATGGCTTATTAATCTGGTATCGTAATCGTATATATATAGAGATATTTTAGGCTGCAGACTGCATAGTGACAAAACTCAATAGTGCTGGTTCTTTACAGATTTTTCCAAATTCCACTAGATTTGCTACGCTGTGCTACTTCATTAAGTTAACAATTGCGTTTTTCTTCCAGTTCGATGCCGTTTTTTCAAACAAGTGAAAAAGTTTAATTTTTCTCAATTTGTTTCCTTCGTTTGCTGAATAGGTATTTATACCAGTGGAGCGCCCCTCGTTGTTCAATGGGGTGTGAATGTAACAACCCGCTGGCCCTGAACGATAGGGGGGGGGGTCAGTCATGGTGCTGGAAAATATTTTGTCGGAGCCCTAAAATTTTTCGATTAGCCATTCGATTTGACATTACATTGCAATTACAACCATTTTAATAAATAAAAATAAAAAAGCGTTTTGAATAAAAAGATTTTGAAACATGATGGCTATGACTCATCCAACCGTTAAATTGCATTCTTTTATTCATTAAATTTGTTTTTATTACAAATAAGGCCGCTGGTTTTTGGCTGGGATTGGCCCTTACAAATGTTAAAAATAAATAATAATTTTATTTTTATTTTCAACTTCAGAAAAAGTTAATGATTAAAGCTTGTTTAGTTTTTCTTTCCAGTGCCTTCTCATTACTTTTAAGTGGCAGATTTGGCTAACTCTAGCTCTTGCGATCCTTCGATCGAGCTTCAAAAATAAAATAAAAAGTTAAACTGATTTGCACCGACGAGAAAATATAGGAAATAAAAACAGCTTACGATTTTATAAGTTTTGCTGAGATGACTAATTATATCGTCCGCTGCAGTAAATAACAAACTCTGATTGGTTACACTTGCTGTGTTGTAATATTGTATTTCAGTGGTTTATACTTGTAAGATATCAAATATCACCAACTAGTATGCGTTGAAATAAAAACCGAAAAATATAAAAGAAAAAAAGAGGAAAGTGGGAAGGTGGTGAAAGGAAAAAACAAAATAAATGAGAAAAAAGATAGAAAGAGAGAGAAAGAAAGAGAGAGAGAGAAGGAAAGTGCGGGGGTTCGATGATTGAAGTTGATCTTATTTTTATTCTCTTCCAGGAACCCGTTTTGTTTGTTATCAGTCCGACTGTAACTAAATCTAGCGCCGCTGGAGATGTGCTTGAATCTTTTTTTTACGGATTTTTTTTAACTTTTATAAATTTTAATGTGGAAATATACTTTTTCTTTAATTTAAGCGGTTAAATGTAAATTAATTGTGTTTTTATAAAGCTTTTTTACGGTCGTAGGAAAACTGCTGATAAATAGATTATAACATATCACCAACTGGACATAAAAGTTGATTTCGCTGGGGAACGAATTTTTATTATCATCTCCATTTTTCAATAAAAAAACGCAGCTTATTGTCATCAGTTGAAGCGACAAAATGTTTCGAAAAACCCACGCAATTTAAATTTTTCTAAAATCTCATACTATTTTTCTTCTCAAAATAGCTGCTGACCGGGCGGGGGGTGTAAGTAATCGTAGGTACTTTTTTCCAAAAATTTTCCAAGAACTTCTTACGTTTTTCACACAAAAAAATAAAAAATTTCCTCAAAATTGGTTTTGGAAAAATTTTGGGCACGGAATTTGAAACTTTTAAAAAGAAAAAATTTCTTCTCTACCCCTATAAGGCCACTAATAAAGACGTCTGCAAAAACACTGACTATAACGTCAGAACCATGTGACCAATAAATCAATATCTTCCGAACGTGTTTAGTCGCAAGAATTAATTTGTGCATTTTTGAATTATATGCTTAGAGAATGCATTTTAAATATAAAACCCAATTTTTGATTGAAAATTACTAATTCTATTTTTTAAAATTATTAGTTTTATTTTTAAAAACGATCAATTTTAAAATTTAAAAATAATTAATTTTATTTATAAAATTTTATGATAATTTGAATTGAGTAATTAATTGTAAATAACTTAGCGTCGGCAGAACAAGTAAAAATCGTAAAAATAATATAATTCCCAATAAATCAGTTCATCCGGAAAAAAAATCTTCCTTATATGACGGATGGTCTGGCATAAAACTAACCGATATTACAATAATATTTACAACCCTGGAGACGATGGTAATTTGTAATTACGATTTTTTTTTCTGCTGGGAAAACTTTACAGCGTGTTACAAGTGTTATTACTCTTGCGTAATTAAATGACATTATGTAATTGTTTTTGGTGAAGGTATGAATGTACACAAGATATATACTGCTGTAATCTCTCTCTCTCTCTCCCCCTCTCTCTCTCTCTCTCTCTCTCTCTCTCTCTCTCTCTCTCTCTCTCTCTCATTTTTTGTTCTTTTCTTTATATCTCTTTTTCTTTTTTGGCTATTCTTTTTTTAATAATATTTTAATTATTTTGTCTCCCTTCCATGGCGTTCCACCCTCATCCCCCAGTCCCACGAGTAAATGATGCTACTAAGCATCACATGTCTCAACATTTTTCATTAAAAACCATTCCATTTATAAATGATAAAGAAAAAGTTAGTAATTTAATTTCTCGTTCGGTACACGAAACCTCAGTACTAGAGACACCAGCACTCTGCTCAACTACGACTTACTAACCTACTACAAAGTCTAGGAATAACTGGGTTTAATTGTCCTCGATGAAAACGTATATACTAATCAAATTGTTGGTTGTCCATTTATTCAGTTAATTGGGGAGAGATTTAATAATAATTTTTATTTTATTTTATTTTATTAGACTTTTAATATAATTTTGTTTGTTATAACGGTCTAACTAAATGATCATTAGTGGTGAACTTGAAGAAAAAATAATTCTTCCGAAGTTGCCCAAAATTGAGGTTCAATCAAACGCCTGATAAAATTATATGTGTGTGTAATATTATAAACGTATATATTATAAATATTATAAAATTAATATAAATAAATATAATATATAAATATATTAGAAGTATGTATTTTTGCCCAAAAAAAAATATAAGAACACGCTTCATCCAGGTGATTATACCTTGATGTTGACAATTCTTGATGTTGACAATTACATAATAATAAAAGCATCGGACGCAAGCGATGACACAAACAGGCGATTCTCTGTTCGGTGTGTTCAACGGAACTGGAGTCGTCAGTTCATCAATTTGTTCGTTCGTTCGTTTGTTTGTTTGTTCGTTCGTTCGTTCGTTCGTTCGTTTGTTTGTTCGTTCGTTCGTTCGTTCGTTTGATCATGAGTTCGTTCGTTTGTTCATTGTTTTCTCGTAGATGTTCGGAATGTCGCACTACAGAAGAGTCACGCGACTTCTATAACATAAGTATAGTACATTCATTCATTCATTCATTCATTCATTCATTCATTCATTCATTCATTCATTCATTCATTCATTCATTCATTCATTCATTCATTCATTCATTCATTCATTCATTCATTCATTCATTCATTCATTCATTCATTCATTCATTCATTCATTCATTCATTCATTCATTCATTCATTCATTCATTCATTCATTCATTCATTCATTCATTCATTCATTCATTCATTCATTCATTCATTCATTCATTCATTCATTCATTCATTCATTCATTCATTCATTCATTCATTCATTCATTCATTCATTCATTCATTCATTCATTCATTCATTCATTCATTCATTCATTCATTCATTCATTCATTCATCCTTGGAAATGTCACGTGACATCGGCATCGATGACGACGGCGATAATTATAATGAGATTAACTTGCTTCGGATGTTTCCATGTTTCCTGTGATTATTGCCAGGAGACTCGGTAGCGATGATGATGATGACGACGACGACGATGATGATGATGATGATGATGATGATGATGATGATGATGATGATGATGATGATGATGATGATGATGATGATGATGATGATGACGATGATGATGATGGTGGTGGTGATAGTGATGATGATGATGATTATGATGATGATGATGATGATGATGATGATGATGATGATGATGATGATGATGATGATGATTATGATGATGATGATGATGATGATGATGATGATGATGATGATGATGATGGTGGTGGTGATAGTGATGATGATGATGATGATGGTGATGGGTTGAACGGGGCTCCTGGAAATGTATGTGGTGATGACGACAAGTAGATTACTCCACTAGGTGGTTCATTGTGCGCTAGTGACACGTTCGATGACAAGAAAAGCATCCGACCGAATAGTCCACATCAAATGACAGCACAACCAAAAAAATAATAATACATAATAGCACTTTGCTTGATTGATTTAACATGATAAACGCGCCGAAGGAAGACAAAAAAAAACGTTTTGTTCTTCTGACACGAGCGAGGAAGATCCACTCATCACCTCCACCTCACAGTCCCTCATCTTTCCTACGCCCACTCGTTGGACGATCTTACACCCCCTCTCTCCGACCGATTCTTCTACTTTTAAAACTTGCACTCACCCACCTACCTGCCTGCCTACCTACCTGCCTACCTGCCTACCTACCTGCCTACCTACCTGCCTACCTACCTGCCTACCTACCTGCCTACCTACCTGCCTACCTACCTGCCTGCCTACCTACCTGCCTACCTACCTGCCTACCTGCCTGCCTACCTGTAATTCACCACTCATTCATACATCTACCTGGACAGGTGTCAGATTGGTGCGACATCAAACGTTTCTTCAGCACCGAACTTGCAATAGAAAGTTACTCGATCGATATTTTTACACCGAGATGTTCTATTGGCTGACAGGATTTTTTTGTTGGTTTTTAAAAAGAATTTGCTTTTTGTATGTTTGCTTGCGTGTTTGTTTGTTAGTATGCTTGTTTTTGTTTGTTTGCTTGCTTGCTTGTATGAATGCTTGTTTTTTTTGTTTGCATGTTTGTATGTTTGTTTATTTTATTTATTTACTAGCGGGGTTACCCGGCGTTGCCCGGGGTTTTTTAGAGGTTTTTCTAATGTTTGTCTCTCTCGCTCCCGTTTCCTTCTCCACTTTCCCGTTTTCGTCGCGTTCCCGGTCGCTTTTCCGCTCTCGGTCGTTTTCCAGCTCCCGTTCGCTTTCCCGCTCAGAAGTTTTGTTATCGATTTTCTCTTTTGCTCGCGTTTCCTTCCAAGCTTGCTCTCCCGATTCCAGTCGCTTTCCGCGTTCCCGGTCGCTTTCCGCGTTCCCGGTCGCTTTCCCGTTCCCGGTCGCTTTCCCGTTCCCGGTCGCTTTCCCGTTCCCGGTGGCTTTTCCGTTCCCGGTCGCTTTCCCGTTCCCGGTCGCTTTCCCGTTCCCGGTCGCTTTCCCGTTCCCGGTCGCTTTCCCGTTCCCGGTCGCTTTCCCGTTCCCGCTCACGCTTGCTCTCCCGTTCCCGGTCATGCTTGCTCTCCCATTCCCGGTCACGGTTGCTCTCCCGTTCACGCTCATTTTTTCTTTTCCATTCTTTCATAACTTCTGTTAGCCTATAAAACGTAAAATAGATTTGCTTGCTAAGACTATATATATATATATATGAATGTTTGTGGGTTAGTTTGTCTATTATAGAAACGGGAAAGCGACCCGGAACGGACAGCGAGCGGGAACGGAAAAGCAAGCGTGAGCGGGAATGGGAGAGCAAACGTGAGCGGGAAAGCGACCGGGAGTGGTAAAGCGACCGGGAGCGGGAAAGCGACCGGGAGCGGGAAAGCGACCGGGAGCGGGAAAGCGACCGGGAGCGGGAAAACGACCGAAAACGGGAAAGCGAACGGGAACGCGGAAAGCGACCGGGAACGCGGAAAGCGACTGGAATCGGGAGAGCAAGCTTGGAAGGAAACGCGAGCAAAAGAGAAAATCGATAACAAAACTTCTGAGCGGGAAAGCGAACGGGAGCTGGAAAACGACCGAGAGCGGAAAAGCGACTGGGAACGCGACGAAAACGGGAAAGTGGAGAAGGAAACGGGAGCGAGAGAGACAAACATTAGAAAAACCTCTAAAAAACCCCGGGCAACGCCGGGTAACCCCGCTAGTAAATAAATAAAATAAACAAACATACAAACATGCAAACAAAAAAAACAAGCATTCATACAAGCAAGCAAGCAAACAAACAAAAACAAGCATACTAACAAACAAACACGCAAGCAAACATACAAAAAGCAAATTCTTTTTAAAAACCAACAAAAAAATCTCCGCTAGTACATACATAAACACACACACAGACACACATACATGCACATACACATACATACATACACACATACATACGCACATACATATATATATAGTTCCCGCTCGCTCACCCGCTCCGCTCCGCTCATTTTGTGACGGATTTCAAATTATTTTTTTTTATTTGACTCCCCTTGACTCTCAAGGTTGTGTGAAAATTTCATTACGATCGGATGAATGGTGTAGCAATGCATAAAGGACATTAACATACATATATACATATATACAAACATTCATTTTTATATATATAGATTAGACAAAACAAACAAACAAACAAAATAATTGTATACTTCATTCTATAAATTCCATTGAGTGAGGAAGTGACTCTGTTTGTGTGTGTGTGAGAGAGAGAGAAAGAGAGAGAGGAGAGAGAGAGAGAGAGAGAGAGAGAGAGAGAGAGAGAGAGAGAGAGAGAGAGAGAGAGAGAGAGAGAGAGAGAGAGAGAGAGAGAGAGAGAGAGAGAGAGAGAGAGAAGAGATGTAGGGGGAAGATGGAAAAAGACAAAAAATTAAGAAAACTATAAATCATATTATTGCTTAACAGAGGGAGCCAAAAAAGCAAACATTTTAATGCTATTAAATTGCGGATATATATATCCGCAATTTAATTTCTTTCCTCGTGATTTGAAAACCCGCACAAAGTGCGTGCGCAAATAAAGAACCGGAAATTAACCGGTCCATCCCTGACCAGAAATAGGCTCTCTCGGCGTAGGTGTGTTTGTCCGTGCGTGTTTGTCTGCGTGCGTGCGTGTTTGTGTCTGTGTCTGTTCCTGTGTCTCTGTGTCTGTTCCTGAGTCTCTGTGTGTGTTCCTGTGTCTCTGTGTCTGTTCCTGAGTCTCTGTGTGTGTTCCTGTGTTTCTGTGTCTGTTCCTGTGTCTCTGTGTCTGTTCCTGTGTCTCTGTGTCTGTTCCTGTGTCTGTTCCTGTGTCTCTGTGTCTGTTCCTGTGTCTCTGTGTCTGTTCCTGTGTCTCTGTGTCTGTTCCTGTGTCTCTGTGTCTGTTCCTGTGTCTCTGTGTCTGTTCCTGTGTCTCTGTGTCTGTTCCTGTGTCTCTGTGTCTGTTCCTGTGTCTCTGTGTCTGTTCCTGTGTCTCTGTGTCTGTTCCTGTGTCTCTGTGTCTGTTCCTGTGTCTCTGTGTCTGTTCCTGTGTCTCTGTGTCTGTTCCTGTGTCTCTGTGTCTGTTCCTGTGTCTCTGTGTCTGTTCCTGTGTCTCTGTGTCTGTTCCTGTGTCTCTGTGTCTGTTCCTGTGTCTCTGTGTCTGTTCCTGTGTCTCTGTGTCTGTTCCTGTGTCTCTGTGTCTGTTCCTGTGTCTCTGTGTCTGTTCCTGTGTCTCTGTGTCTGTTCCTGTGTCTCTGTGTCTGTTCCTGTGTCTCTGTGTCTGTTCCTGTGTCTCTGTGTCTGTTCCTGTGTCTCTGTGTCTGTTCCTGTGTCTCTGTGTCTGTTCCTGTGTCTCTGTGTCAGTTCCTGTTTCTCTGTGTCTGTTCCTGTGTCTCTGTGTCTGTTCCTGTGTCTCTGTGTCTGTTCCTGTGTCTCTGTGTCTGTTCCTGTGTCTCTGTGTCTGTTCCTGTGTCTCTGTGTCTGTTCCTGTGTTTATGTGCGTGGGTGTTCGTTCGAGAGTGCGTGGGCGTAAACGAGAAAGGAATTCAAAAGCGGGCCACATCTGTTCCTTGGCATTGGAGAGGTTTTTTGACTGCACATGAAGATCTATTTGTATTCAATATTACTTTGTACACATTATAATTTAATGCATATTTTAGTGTAAGTCGTGCTACCCCCAATATGATGAAATGTAATATACTAGCAGGGTTACCCGGGGTTGCCCGGGGTTTTTAGGGGGTTTCCTCGTTGCTTCTCTCTCGCTTTTTTAAATCTTTTATATTAACTTCATCTTATTTCTATTAGATTTATTGATTGAACACAAACATATTTCTCGTCATCCAATCGATCTGAAACTTGGTCCATAGACTCGTAGGACCAAAAATTAATTTTGAGATATTCACGCTCAAAAAAATAACAAAATAACAAAAAGAAAAAAGAAAAAATTCTAAAGAGTTTTAAAAAAGTAGTTTTTTACGGTTAACTTGTTCTTTCTTTCTCGCGTTTTCTCTAGTCGTGACCGTAGACTTAAGCCTGGCCTGGCCCTCGGCTTAGCGATCCCCTTGTGGTTTACATATATATATTCGAGGTTTTAAGAAAAACTGTTTTGACGGCAGAGAAGTAAATTTTACAAAATTTACAAAAGGGATAAATAATATACGCGTACACAATAATTACAGACGTACACTCACAATTGTAAACTTACAGGTACATTCTCCTAAAAAAATTCAGGGTGCACCACTGCACATACATAGGCACACATACATACATATATATATACACATACATATACATACATAAATGAGCGAAAACGGGAACGGGAAGCCAACTGAGAGCGAAAGATAGAGCGGGAAAAAGAAAGCGACCGAGAACGGGAAAGCAACCGGGAGCGGGAAAGCGAATGGGAGCTGGAAAACGACTGAGAGCGGGTAAGCGACCGGGAGCGGAAAAGCGACCGGGAGCGGAAAAGCGACCGGGAGCGGAAAAGCGACCGGGAACGGGAAGCGGAGAAGGCAACGGGAGCGAGAGAGACAAACATTAGAAAAACCTCTACAAACCCCGGGCAACGCCGGGTGCCCCCGCTAGTATATATATATATATATATATATATATATATATATATATATATATATATATATATATATATATATATATATATATATATATATATATATATATATATATATATATATATATATATATAATATATATATATACTAGAATATACAAATTTAAGCATACATATATAATACATATACACACGTACACACATTGCAGACCACAGGCACGTACATAAACTCACGTAAAAAGATCCGCCATTTTCTGGAATATAAAAACGAATAAAAAAATCCCATCAGCATGCAATTGACAGGTGGGTTCCTGCGTAGGAGGCAAATTAACAAAAGTAGTTGCGTGGGCGGAGAGGCCACGTGGTTTTTCCATCGCGCTAATGTCCGTGAGTGTGCGTGACTTTGTTGTTGTTGTTGTTGTTTTGTATGAGTCACTCTGCCGGTGTTTACCTGGGAACACCTGAGTGAGTAACTTGATTTGTATGGATGGACGATCGCTCCTTCTGATGTATGGATTTTTTGTTTCATTTCTTCTTCGGCGCGGAGAGGCGCAATCGATCGTAGTAAACAAGACGAGATGATCGTATTGCCGGAACCTCCCGAACGGCCTTGACCTCGGGAGTGGCTCGCCGACCACAGATTGGCAATTACGGACATTTGAAGCCGGGGCGAGCCACTGGGGGTGGGCTGGTGGATGGCTGGGGGGTTCGTGCGTGGATTTCTAGAATTCCTTGGTTCACGCTGTCCTTTTAATGAGGAAAAAAGTATGTTTATCTAGATTGTCCCGGCTACTGGGGTGATGCAAGAGGGGATCAAATGAAAACAGGGTGCGTTAGGGGTAGGGTACTGTTGTGTTGTTGATGATGATGATCATCTTGTTATTATTACTATGCCATTGTGTTCTTAGTATTAATTTCTATAGAGTGCTATGAATAGCATATTTATGTCTCAAACATCATTATTTTTACGATTAAGATATCATCATCATCATCATCATCATCATCATCATCATCATCATCACCACCACCACCATCATGATGATCATCATCACCACAACTACCACCCAGTAGCAATCCAATTCCATTCGCTTTCGGTTTCAGTGGTTTCCCTCTTCCACTCTGGTCCAGTCCCAAATATAAGCCGATCGCATAAAACACGGAGATTTCTGGCAGATAAATATAACTTTCCATGGGAGTTTTTGCTTCAACGTTTAACGAGACCCAAGATTATTATTCATAAACACCCACACACACCCACACACACCCACACACACACACCCACACACACCCACACACACCCACGCACACACACACACAAACACGCATTTACACACACATAATATATATCTAATTCATAAATATTTTCTTGGCTATTTCAGATTTAAAATCAAAATCATCCGTAACTAAGCGGGTTTAATATCCGGATAACCACGAATTGGAAGAAGAAGAAGCAACAGCAGATGTTCGTGCCATCAAGTCAGACGCCCGAACGACGAAGTGACTGATGACGACGACAAGGACGCCTCGAGCTCTGCCGAAGGCGACGTGAACATCCGGGGTCACAGGGTCACGGGACCACGGGGTCACTCCGGGGTCACGCCCGATCGCCAGAGCAGTTAATGAAATGAACATAAAAAAAGAGGAAATTCGAACCGCCTAAAATTTCAGAAATCAGAACACGCCATGGAAAAAAGATTAAAAGAAGAAGAAACATCTTTCGAGCAGTTAAAAAGAATGATTTAGAAAATAATTACTCGAAACTGCCGCAGGGGTGTGGTTTAACCGAACCAAGAGGCCATCCTACCGTAAAATAAATCAACTGAAATGAAAAATATACCGTATCAGTCAAGACAACAGCACAAAAATCTACCCCATCGCAGGGCACCCCAATTTTGTGTAATTTTTCGCGCCCCTTCACTGGTTAGCAATTTTTGGAGGAGAAAATTAAATCTCTACTGCGCAAGAGTTGTCAGATCGCTGTTCGTCAGATCGTGAAGTCCATTGGAACTTTCATCTTGTATAGATTGATTGAACACCTGATGATCATGGAGACTCCACCAAACTGGCATTCCTCCACACTCCAGGATTCAATATTTTCAAGATTATCGAATGCGTCGCCGGACACAGACTTACAGGCCAAATCATATATATATATATATATATATATATATATATATATATATATATATATATATATATATATATATATATATATATATATATATATATATATATATATATATATATATATATATATATATATATATATATATATATATATATATATATATATACATATACATATACATAAATATAAATGTGTTAATTTTTTTATATATAATCTATCTGTCCCATGCGTACAACTCTACTCTCTCTCTCTCTCTCTCTCTCTCTCTCTCTCTCTCTCTCTCTCTCTCTCTCTCTCTCTCTCTCTCATTCTCTCTCTCTTTCTCTCTCTTTCACACTCTCTCTCTCACTCTCTAGCCTCTTCTTTATCTCTCTCACTCCCTTCCTCCTCCTCCACGTACCAGTTGATCTAGCTGTGCAGGTCGGCGACCGTGGAAGCACATCTGACGGAAGTCCATCAATGCGGGAATGTCTCTCACGTTATATATAAACACAAATATATAAATAGGAAGCACACGTTAGTCAGGTTTCAGTGCCGATTGTGTTCGAGTACGTATAGATAGATAGATAGATAGATAGAGGAGATAATGCTTCTTCATTTTTTTGTTCCTATAACTGAGTAAGTCGTTTAGTCTCATCATTAGTATGTAGCTTTTAACTAACTTGCTAATTTTATGCTATCGAATGAGTAGAATTTGTATTAATATTAAATATTTATAAATAATTCAGTTCATTTCTATTTAAATTTTATTTTGATTTCATTTATATTCTCTGTACCGATAGATGTATTTCTTTTTTTTTCCACTCGGTTGAAAGATATTGACCATTTAAGATCAAATAAACTATATTTATAAACACTTCATAAACACCATAAATTTAATAATAACATGACCTGTGGGATTGTTTTATCTACTTATTTATGTAGTTCTTTTTCTACTTCAGGCACTTGAAGTAAGGAAGGCGAAAAAAAGATTTAAAAAAAAGGAAGAAGAGTAGAATATCGCTTTCAACTCCAGCTGGAACGTTTCTTTTTGATTGCGTAACAATTAACAATTCCGAGGTTGAGAACTGAAACGATAACGTATAAACGAAAACTAGAACGTCAACTGAAACGAGAACTCAAAAAAAAAAGAAATGAAACGAGAACTTAAATAAGAACTGAAACTAGAACTTCTATTATCACGTGCGAAAGATTTGAATATCTCTTTAGAGAAGATCCTCGGCATAGCTGGTCCGTGTGGTCAAATTACCTCTTAATTCCTTACCTGAGTCACAGACGCACGCACCCACGCACAAACAATCACACAGCCTCGCACACCTGATTTTGAACTTACAAGACCAGGTGAATTACTGATTTTTATTGTTGTCAGATATGATTTCTATTCAATGATTTTCTTTTAAATGAATTTCAGTTAATTTATCTTTAAATAAACAATATTTTCATTATTAAATTTATTAATCGGTAAATCATTATTTTGTCAATGTATTCTTTTATTTATTTCAAATGTTATGTTTATGTCTATAAGAATTCGAAATTTCAAATAACTATTGAATTTAAACAGCCTGGATTCGTGATTTCCAATCCACGAGTTGTCCCATTAATCAACGAAACTTTTTCCAGACCACCCGCCTACATAATGACACTAATGACAAATATATTGCAATGCATGTGTGGTATTATCTACAAATAAATAATAATTAATTCATTATTTTTATATTTTTTATTAAATAACGAATGCACACGAATGCAGCTGTGATGAGCAAAAAGAGATATTTGTAATATAAATACGTTGGCGCTATATAAATTTGTTAATTTACGATAAAAACGGCAAAACTTAAAGAAAGAAAGAGAGAGAGAAGAAGAAAAGAGAGAGAGAGAAGAAGAAAAGAGAGAGTGAGCGAGAAAGAGAGAGGATTTATAACCATTTTAATATTTAAAATATAAAGAAAATTATACCGTTTTATAAATTCCGCGAATCTTGCTTAAAAGCCTTCAAACTGCTTTAGAAATGAAATTATTTTTATATCCGAAGGACTTTCAACCCTAAATTTGTTTTATTTTTTTGCAGCCATTAAAAAAATTTAACGCGATATACGATATACGGCAAGAATTTTTGTCCAAATTTCAACGCTTTTTTTATCTTTTTTCTGATCTTTTTCCCTTTCTGTCTCTCCTTGCATCAAGATGGAGAAAATTAGGACACAGGTACGAGATCAGTTTTGAAACGAAGTAATTAATAAAATTTTTTTTAAAATTTAGTTTAATTTTTTCAGATTTTTTTTAATAGAAAATTTCATTCAAGATTTTGAATAATTTCCAAGAATTGAAGTAAAACCCATTGTTTATTTTGGCATCGATTAACGTCGCTCGCAACATTTCTTTATACCATCTTAATCTTTTTATTATAAAATGAGAAAATGGTTTTTTTAATAATTCAAAGAAAAACTCTGTTAAAGATTAAATAAAAATAGAAATTTGAATTCAAATCTTGAAGACCGTGCACCGAACGCACCCGACGACAATCCAAAAGTGGAATAAATTGAAAGTAGTGATGTGATGTGCATTTTAAATTCATTCCGCTGAAGGTGATTAGCCCGATTTTTGTGTATTTTTTTACATTTTCTATAAATAAATTTAATCGAAGTTTAAAAAAAAAATAATATGTGTGTTTTGGCTTGTGTCTTTATTTGTGTAAGCGTGTCTGAGTGTGTGTGTGTGTGTGCATGTATGTGCGTGTGTATGTGTGTGTGTGTCTGGGTGTGCGTGTTTAAAAAAGCTACGTAGATATAAATAAACAGTTGTCTAATAAAGAGGCCATTAATGCACTGTGGTTAAAATAATCTATGTTTATAACATTATTGTTTATTAATTTTCAAAACTGAATGAATGAATGAATGAATGAATGAATGAATGAATGAATGAATGAATGAATGAATGAATGAATGAATGAATGAATGAATGAATGAATGAATGAATGAATGAATGAATGAATGAATGAATGGATGGATGGATGGATGGATGGATGGATGGATGGATGGATGGATGGATGGATGGATGGATGGATGGATGGATGGATGGATGGATGGATGGATGGATGGATGGATGGATGGATGGATGGATGGATGGATGGATGGATGGATGGATGGATGGATGGATGGATGGATGAATAATAGATCATCAATCATTCAATCAATGGCGGCTTAATCACCGAGCAATCAGTCACTATTTTTAATCGCTTAATGATCACGACGGATGCCAACAGGAAATAAAACCGCAGTTTGTCAACAGTTATCTTGAATTATTTAACATCTTTGTGGTTATTTTACGAAGACCTTTAGCCGTTTTGACCTAGAAATATAAATAAACTCATCAATTAATTATATAGCAACCAGTTAATTGAGTAATAATAAAAACCGATTAATTCGATGGAGATGACACAGGCGCCTACTGGCCGGTCTATGCCCCAAGGAGGGGAGGGGTGCTCAGCTTCATTTAATCACGATAATTCAATCAAGAAGAAATTTCCTTCAAATTCATTCAAACAAAAAAAATTATTCATTATTTTGTAGAAATTGAATATAAATAAATAAAATAAGTGCATTTAAATTTTATATCCGTCTTCGAAAAAAATCCAATATTTACTCCAATTTCTTTCCTGCTATGAACCCCTCCTCTCTTTTATTATGAACCTCTCTTTTTTCTCATTATGGACCGCTCATCTCTCTTTCTTTGAATTCATTCAAAATCTTGCCGATATATATTTATATTTTTAGTAGCTGGTACTATACCCCACTGGTGCTCCAAGCACCAGCCCTATATCGTTTTCTCTCGATCTTTTAACCCGGTCAACATACACGGTCCGATCCTACTCATCACCTAGGGGTTGGGACCAGTCTCTTATCTCGTCTCATCCCACCACTGTGTTGGAGAATCATCGGAGGTGGGGGAGGTGTGCCACCTCCCTGCCAGTCTCCACTTCTCCACTAAAATGATCACTTCAGGAAACCTTCGGCGAGGACGGAAATATCGAAAGCGGCTCCATCTCTCGTTGTCATGCCAACGAGGAGTGAAAAAAGAAATAAATAAAAGAAAGAAAAAATCGCAAAAATTTTCTCCTTTCCACCGGAGTGCACTTGGAATCGCAGACGTGCAGGAGAGAAAGAAATAACTTAAATGGAGGATAAAGAAAAAAGAAAGGGAGAGAAAGAGAGAGAGAGAGAGAGTTGAAGGTCGTGTGTGGTTTCAAGGTGAAACTTCACTCTGCGATCGAAACCACTTTGTGATTGAAAGGTTTAATAAGAAACGACAAGCACTTGCAAGAAGGCCAGATACAGGAAAACAGAAGATCACCAGAGAAAGAAGAAAAAGAGAGAGAGAGAGAGAGAGAGAGAGAGAGAGAGAGAGAGAGAGAGAGAGAGAGAGAGAGAGAGAGAGAGAGAAACAGAGAAAGAAGTAGAGAAAGGGAGAGAGAGACAGAAACAAGAGAGAAAAAGAGAGAACGTTGAAGGAGAAAGTTGAACATAAAATGAAAAGGAGTCATGCGAAATTAAGCTGTACATAAGTACTTGCTAATTTGCATGTGCCCGATACAGATCTACTTGACCCCTACAAGTTACACAGCTGCACGGGGGTCAGTTCCCATATAAAGAGGAGAAGGACAAGTACTCAGGATCATCAGGACGGGATCTTAACAACGACAGATCAGAATCTTTGTTTGCCTGAAGCAGCGGATGCTCTTGAAAGACGAGGTCTGGCGCCCTTGACATTTGCATGACCTTTTCCTTCCGTCTGGAAGTGCAAGTTCAAATGCACTTGTGTGTGTGTGTGTGTATGTGTGTGTGTGTGTGTGTGCCAGTCGCACTCATGTCACAAGAAGCTGAAAAGCTTTGAATTAGCTATTCAACTGGCTGAATATACTGGATCAACATCTGGCGAATGTTTTATTCCGTTTACATATAACTAGCTCATCAGAGTGAACTTAAGCATAGCAATGGCAAGCCCTATAAACCGCCTGGATTAGTTTATGCAGGGTTTGTATTCTAGTGAACTTTGCTACTAAAATTTCAAAGAAGGTTTACACCAGAAGAAAACATATAGACAAGGCCAGTTATTAAAATTCAAAGATTTGATTACATTTTAGTACAAATAAGAAAGTGTTAGTGGATTTCGTTTGAAAAATCGATAAAATTAAGTGAACACGTGTCTAGTAATTTAGGAAAAGAAAAGGACACAGGAAGTTTTTGTGCTTAAAAAAAGACACCTAATCGAATAAAGAGTTCTTTTTTAAATTCCTTATATTAACTTTACCGCCGGTCTTGCTTGCTTGCCTGCTTGATTGCTTGAATGTTTGCAAATCTTGAGAAGTTAAAATTAACTAACTTCCCGTCATCCAATTGAGCTGAAATTTGAAATATAGCTTGCTTCCCGTGACAATGCATTCTAATAAAAATTGAAAATTGTTTGGAACTTTTTTAATTAAAAAATAATTATTTATGTTTTAAAATAAAAAACAAATCAAATACAATTAACTAAACGTTTGCATATATCAATTCACAAAATTTCGTTTAAAAAATTGCAATAAATGAAAAGCCGGCAAATCTTGAAATTTAAGGGATTTGTGAAGAAAACCTTGTTTTTACAACTTACTTGTTAAATAAATAATGAAAAAAATTGAAATTACAAATAAACAAATAGAAACTAATTTCTTTTTCGTTTACATCCGTTGAAAATTTTTCATTCTAAACTTGATAATACTGAGAAAGTAAAATAACAAACGTCGTCTCATCCCCCTGTACAGGTCTTGGTGACACAATTAGTAGGTAGACCCGCCAGAACCGATAGAACCGCCTGCGCTCTTTTCGATTTATTCGGTTGTCCGGT
>OZ022246.1:23306504-23309004 GCA_963978895.1 Erpobdella octoculata
TTAATCAGCTTTTTAAGTTTAAAAAAATTTCAATTAAAGCTCGAGAAGTGCGTTTCTAGTAACAATCCAAAGGGGGGGGGTGGGATGTAAGGGTCCCGTGAGGTGTGGTCAATTTTTAGCCGTCTGGCTTGAGGTGACTTGTGGTGGTATTTATCTTTATTTATTTATTTATTGTAGTAACATAACAGAATCAATTAAAGAAAAATATATTCGTATACATATAGTAAAATTATCCATCGACTGGATTGAGAAATTTAAAAAAAAGTATATTTAAATTCCCATTACATTAAAAATTTACAATTTGAAATTTTATATTATTAGTTTGGTCAAGAATCGCTTGTACATTTATAATTTTACTATATATATATTAGTGTGTGTGTGTGTGTGTGTGTTGTGTGTGTGTGTGTGTGTGTGTGTGTGTGTGTGTGTGTGTGTGTGTGTGTGTGTGTGTGTGTGTGTGTGTGTGTGTGTGTGTGTGTGTGTGTGTGTGTGTGTGTGTGTGTGTGTGTGTGTGTGTGTGTGTGTGTGTGTGTGTGTGTGTGTGTGAGCTGTAAACATCCTACGGAAGCGCAACTTTAATGCATGTAAAGATAAAAGAGATACTTACGTTTGTTACACGAAACTATGTGATCCTTGTTATCTGTCCCATAAACGGGACGTTAATGAAATAAACAAATGTCTATTTATATACGTAAATAATGTACAAACAAATGGTATTTATCAATATATCTATGCTTGTATGCGAATGAGCAAGCGAACAGACTGACAAACACTTAGACAAATAAACAAATACTGCGTGGATGCATGTTTTACCGGATACTTACTTGAATGTAAAAAAAATAAACTTTACTAAAAAATCAATATACATGTAAATAAATAAATACAAAGAAACAAAAAAGTACAAACAAATGTATGCAGCGTTACACATCTACATAACGTACATAGGTACTAATACGTATGTATTGCATAGGTGTAACTTTAAACCAGCGACACTAAATTAAAAAAAACTGTTCTTCTTTTTCATTCCTTCTCACTACCTTCCTTCTATCGTGTTTTTTCCTTTTCCCTTCTTTAATTCCTTCCTTTTCCAGGCAATTAACTTCCCGTTTACGACTTTCTTAAGTTTTACTTCCAGGCGCGAATCTCTATTCAGATGGTACGCCATGGAATTTACACTGATAACTCAATTCATTCCACGCACACACACAGACATACACACACACACACATACATATGCTCTCTCTCTCACACGCACATACGGTTAACGATTCCAGCATCGTTCAAATTAAACGTTATTTTATTATTTAATGATGACATGACATCAAGATGACATTACGAACAATTTTATACAAATCCCAACTGTGGCAATGAGTGTTTTTCTCTTTCCGCTTCCGGGAGGGTCGCAAGATGGTAGTACATGAGTGCGACCTTGGTGTCCAAGGGAGAGATTGAGAGAGAGAGAAAGAGAAAGAGAGAGAGAGAGAGATCAAGGCTGCGTCAAGTGGATTTTGCTTGAATAAAGAAACCTTGAAAGCAATGGAGGGGCTTATATGTCACATGACCCCCCCCCTCCTCCTTCCCCACTCCTCTTCTCTGGAAAGCATCTCCCTGAGCTTACAGGCATGGGAATCAGCTTATGATAAGTCACGACGGTTTCGTTGAATATTGATGGTGCAAATATTTGTTATTGGAAAACAGATAGAGACTTTTCTGCTAAAGTCTCTTTGTGTTGTAAGCTCAGAATGTCACGTTAGAATTGATTGATTGGTTGGTTGGTTGGTTGAATGATTGATTGATTGATTGATTGATTGATTGATTGATTGATTGATTGATTGATTGATTGATTGATTGATTGATTGATTGATTGATTGATTGATTGATTGATTGATTGATTGATTGATTGATTGATTGATTGATTGATTGATTGATTGATTGATTGATTGATAGCGGTCAATCGATCGATCGGTGAATCGATTTAAATTTCTCGATTCTGAATGCGGCGCTTTGCATTTCATCGGTAGTGTTTGTATTAACCCGAGTCGAGAGTCGAGAGCAAATCGAGAAGCACTCGCTCTTACGCTTGCGAACTGCCGATCGCGGACTATTTGTCAGCGCCTTATTTTTCTTCTTCCCTGCCGGTGTTTTTGCCGGCTTTCTATCTCTTTCATGTCGGAGGAGCGTTTGTGTTTCCTCTTGAAACGGAAGTATTTATGGACTCCAGTTCCGGGTGTTGCCAGCGAGCGAACAGCTGACAAATTAAACGATACGTTCGTTAGCCGGTCACGTGCCTGGACTCTTTCCATGTTGCTCCATCCTGCCATCCTGCCTCAAAACATATTTGAAGTTTACCGTTTTTTTTTGTTTTTTTGTTTTGTTTACACGCAAAGAGAAGAATGACTTGTGTATTTATTTCTTCTTTTCCTTATTAACTTCCTGGGTCTCTCGAGAAGACCATCCATTACTTAATTAGCAGCTTTCGAACATTTTCAGGACGCATCAG